>JAFVLL020034779.1:0-32687 GCA_021397915.2 Tor tambroides | reverse complement strand
CACACACATACATATATATATATATATATATATATATATATATATATACACACACACATACATATATATATGTGTGTGTGTGTGTATATATGTATGTGTGTGTGTGTGTGTATGTATATATATATGTGTGTGTGTGTATATATATATATATATATATATACACACACACACATATATATATATATATACACACACACACATATATATATATATATATATATATATATATAAAACACATGCGTTTCATATTCATTAATTAGAATTCAGTTAATTATACAATTTCTGTTTGCCAAAACAATGCTTTGACGTTTTTTTTATAGATGTTTTATTGCTGAAATTCTGCTGACAGTCCATTAAACAGCCTATAATATTTTTTTTAATGCAGATATGTTTTAAAATGCTTATTGAGGTCAAGATCTTAAGGTGTCTTCACAGAAAATAAACCCACACTGAAAAGTATCCACTAGAAGAATTACAATGGAAATTGCTTTGTTCATCATAAATTTATCCTATATGATAATGTAAACACTAATAATGTGATGTTCATCAGTGACTTGCCTGTCCTGCAGGTGATGCTGGAGGCCTTACGTGTGACAGAGCTTCGTCTTCTGCTCTCTAAGATGGGCAAGAGTAAAAGCGGCCTGAAGAAGGATCTCATAAAGAGAGTCACAGATCTGCTGCACATTGAATGCAGTCCTGATCTGCTGTCTGCAGTTCGAGAGCTTCATAAACTCCGGCAGGTTTCCAAAGATGCCCGCAGGAGCTCAAACCCCAGTCCTGTAGAAATCATCTCCATGCCAGCGTGCATCTCACCTGAGAAACCCCAGTCACCCATATCAATCCATACAGAACTACAGATGATCAAACTGCCCTTCTACCAGACGCTGGACACCATTCTGCCACCTACACCTCTGGGTATGATGCATATGTGGGAAATCTAGTTTTTAATCATGCATTCAGTTTTTATTTATGATGTGATATTAATTGGGATGCTAAATAGCAAAATAGTTTTACTAATGCTCAAATTCATTTGTCACACATCATGATTATGTAGGTGCACTGCAGTAAGGTGATAACAAAAAGCAAAAAATATACCCTTTGCTTTATTCAGATCAATTTGAACCTACACTGAACCTGTGTATGTATATATATTTTCTTATGTTTCCAGTCCCCGTTTATGGAGGAGCCTTGCAGAAGTCAGATTTCTTATTTCATCTCAGTGCAAGTCAACAAGCTCAGATCCAGAGCAGCAAGTGAGTTTCTGTCACTCTTTATTTTTCATCAGAGCCTTAATGAACAGTGTTATTGTTTGTTTGTAGTGAGTGATGTTGATATATAATAATATCACAATATAACTTTTTCCTTTTCCTTCATGATTTTAAAAGCATGCTAGACAATCTTTTGTAACATATCTTAAAATTTAAAAACAGTTTTATTATTTAAGTAACCTTACATATGTGCATTTTTGTGGATGTCTGTTTATATTTGTCTAAATGAGTGACATGCATGCAATGGAAATGCAAATTATAAATAAATGAAAAACTGAACCAAATGTGCATTTTAAAACCAGGGTTATTATAGTTAACTAAAACTAAAACCATGTTTTTTTTTTTATTTCTTGAGATAAAAAAAATATTGTCTCAAATAAAGTATAACAACTATGCCAAACACTAAACTTATTTTAAGTTAGTTGGCAAGAAAACATTTCACATTTTCATTTAGTTTAACTTAATGTACTGAAATAACTAAAACTACAACTGAAATAAAAATGGGGGAAAAACAGACAAAATGATGCCAAAAACACAATAAAATGACAAAAAGCACAACAAAATTAATAAAACCTAAAATAATTATTATAAAATTATAAAAAATGGAAAATATCAACAATTAATAAAAACTATGATACTGTTTTAAACATGACTTTCATAATTATTCTCAGCATAGGTAATGGTTCTGAAATGATAAACTTCAGTAAGTGAGTCATCTGAGTCGATTCAGTGAGGAAGTTAGTCGAATGATTCAAACTGATGACTCTTGTGTTTGATTCACTCATTCGCCACTCATTCGGACATGAATAAATACATACTGTGTCCTGTATTGTGTTAAACACACTGTCCCGAGTGTAAGTGATTTTAGCTTGTGTTCATAGGACATTTAGAAGTTTTTACTTAAAGGGGACCTATTATGCCCCTTTTTTACAAGATAAAAATATGTCCCCAGAGTGTATTTGTGAAGTTTTAGCTCAAAATACCCCACAGATCATTTTTCTATTTTTAAAATTGCCACTTTTAGGGTATGAGCCAAAACGCTGCATTTTTCTGTATGTCCCTTTAAAAGCAAATGAGCTGGTACCTGTCACAAGTGGTCAGAGCTTCAAGCACCTTATAAAAGTGATTTTTGCATAATAGGTCCACTTTAATTAATTGACGACTCCTTCTTTATTTCCTTCCATCAGGTCGTCTCAGTCTGATCCAGCATCTGTTCAAGTGGTGCTCAGGTAAAATTTTACTGTGGCTGTCCGAATACTTGAACATGTTTGTTTGAGAAATGAAATAAATCACACATTTGGCCCACATTGATTGTTGAATGTGTTCTTCAGGATTTGCTACAGTGAGAGCATCGGTGTTGAAGAAGATCAGTATCCACCGAACATCAGTGTTTCAGTTAATCACGCTGTCTGTCCCATACAGGTGACACATGACACTTTACTTCTCTATCAAATGCAAAAAAAGGTGTTGTTAACAAAACCTATTAAACTACCTGTTGCCAGACCAAGTTTACATATGTGACCCTGGAGCACAAAACCAGTCTTAAGTCACTGGGGTATATTTGTAGCAATAGCCAAAAATACACTGCATGGGTAAAAATTATCGATTTTTCTTTTATGCCAAAAATCATCATGTTCCATGAAGATATTTAGTAAATTTCTTACCGTAAATATATCAAAACTTCACTTTTTATAAGTAAAATGCATTGCTAAGAACTTCATTTAAACAACTTTAAAGGCGATTTTCTCAATATTTAGATTTTTTGCACCCTCAGATTCCAGATTTTCAAATAGTTGTATCTCAGCCAAATATTGTCCGATTCTAACAAACCATACATCAATGGAAAACTTATTTATTCAGCTTTCGGATGATGTATAAATCTCAATTTCGAAAAATTGACACTTAAGACTGGTTTTGTGGTCCAGGGTCACATATAAATAATACTATCCTCTTCCAGCTAACAGAGAACATTATCAGAACATTCTGTCAAGGTTCTTTCAAAGTTAAGAGCAAACATTCTTCTAGTTGCGTTAATAGAATGTTCGTTTAAAATGATCAATAAAGTAATTTATGCATTGTTCATGGAGCTTTTGGTTTTTTTAATGTTTTAGTTTGAAGTTCGTTTAACGTTTTTAAGTGTTACTGCTTGTTCGGAATGTTCAGAGAACATTTAAAAGTAACATTCAATTTCTGCAAAATGATCAAATGGAATGTTTAAATGGAATGATACATTTAAAAAAAAACTGACCTTTTGACATAAAAGAACATTCAGAAAAAAACATTTTCATAGTTTAATAGGAACGTTAATAAAACAGTCTTTATTCTAGTTATCTATAAACAGTCGAGGCATTGAAGTTCTGATGATGGCTGGTTTTAAACCATTGTTGGTTCTGAATGATTGTTTTGACATTGTTCATTCATTCAGCTTAATTTGTGTCATTTTTACATCTTATTCCCAGTGTACCTATTCATCTGATAAAACGAGGACTGAACCTTCTCGTCCGTGTCTTCCGATCGACCTCACGCCTGATTTATATCCTGCATTCACAAACCGATTCTCAGTGGTCTGGGGAAACTTCGGCAAGGTATGTTCTAGTGGAGAAAAGTATGGAAGCCCATTTCTGTCACCGAATAAAAAATAAAACAAGGTAATCGTGAGTTCACATCTCACAATTCTGAGAAAAAAGTGTCAGAATTGAGAGTTTATATATCTTACAACTCTCAACGATGAGATTATATTATGCAGTTCTGACATTATTTCTCACAACTGGGAGTTTAGCAATTCTGAGAATGAAGTCAGAATTCTGAGATAAAAGGCTGCAGTGACCTTGTTTTATATTTTATTTAGTGGTGGAAACAGTTTCCATAGTAAAGTCTTTTCTGTCCTGCAAAATAATGCTCAGGAGTTTTGTTGTTAGACTTTATTGCAAGAAGATAAGAAAGCCGAGATGCACACTTTTATACAGTTTTCAACCAGTGGTCTTATTGCAGATGTTCTTTTTGGCTCATCTTCAAACTCTTGCTACAAGTATTTCTCTTTATCTTCTTGCTTTCTTTGTAAGACTGCCAAATAGCGTATCAGAAATTGATTATTCAGTGTGTGTGCCTCATTATTTGTATCAAAAAGACCATGTTTTAGGGCAGTGTGACCTAAAAGAGTAACCTAGCATCAGTGCAGATGCCAGCTGCAAGCAACTTCAGCTATAATCTCATTCTTTCTTGTGTGACTTCTGTCAGAGTCATGCAGGCCATGAGGCCTTCAGAACATAGCGTTCAAACTACATCTAATATTCTATAGGATAAATAAAATATTTCATCAACATCTGTCTCACAGAAATCATCTCACATTATAATATTCATGAGGAGGCAGGTCTATCCATTTGACTGACCAATGGCAGATGGGGAGAGCATTAGGAAATGTGTTAATGTGTTTGTGTGTGTAGAGTTATTCAGTGGCTGTGTATCTGGTGCGGCTCGTGTCGTCTCAGGATCTGTTGGATCAGCTCCGCAGGACCGCGGTGGAGCAGCAGGAGATCTGCAGACAGAGAAGTGAGTGCATACAGCTGATTCAGTCTGCTTTTCATTATAAGGGATGTTTTAGCACTTTCATGCTTCTTTTAATATGAATGCATTTGTAAGTTATTCTGTCTGCAACATATCAGACCAGCATTGACCACTGAACATCAGTGAAGTGTTCCAAGACCAGACTATATGGTCCAGTCTTAAAATTTGAGTTGGTCCAAACTTTTTTTTTTGTATGTTTTAATTGTTAAAAGAGAAAAAAAATAAAATTCATCATTGTGTTTAGCGAGCAGATCTTTTCTGTAACATTCTGTAACATTATTATTATTATCATTATTATTTCATGTATACATATCTTATTTATTTATTTATTTATTTTGACCATTTTGACAGTTTCTGAGAAGTTGCGCTCTGATCCAGAAAATGAGATTTCTACTACAGGTTTGCAAGTATCACTAATCTGTCCAGTAAGTAGGAATTCAGGTATTTTTGTCATTTTTATCAACATTTTATTTCCACTACATCTCAAATTATATATGGTATTATGTATATTTGAATTCAGAAATCTGTCTGTTGTATTTAAAATCAACCCATGTAATTGAAGAATAGTGTTATTTAGTATCACTGATATTGTTACTATTGTGAATTAAATATATTTTTATATTTTCTGTTTTCACTTTAATTTCAATCAGAGGTTTAGTAGTTTTATTGTGTGTTTGTAATTTTTAAAAAAAAAAAAAAAAAATTTTTTATCTATAAAGTTTTTATTAATTGTTATTAATTTGTTTTGGTTCAAGTTCAACTTAATAAGAAATGTTGCTTAGGCAACTAGCTGAAATAAAATCATTTTATCATTTTCAGTTAACATTTTAGTTTCGGGTAATGAAAGTTAATAATAATAACTCAACCCATGACTCTTTATTCCTCTGTTAAACACAAGCAGAGATATTTTCCTGGGAATAGACACGACAGAGCACTTTCACACTAGCAGTGAGTCTGAATCTCTCAGTGTGTTGCTGTCTGTCTGCATGTGTTTCTAAGCTAGCAAAGATGCGTATGTCCATTCCCTGTCGAGCTCGAGGCTGTGCTCACCTGCAGTGCTTCGATGCTTCTTTCTACCTTCAAATGAACGAGAGGAAGCCCAGGTGGACATGTCCTGTGTGCCACAGATACGCTCCATTTGATGAGCTGCGAATCGACAGGTAATCTCACAAACAGCCAACCATTTCCCTGCTCTGTTTCTGCTTTGCTTGCTTATTTTATTTAGTAATATTTTTAATATTTTGCAGATGAAGTCAATGTGACTATATATACACTATATTGCCAAAAGTATGGGGTCGCCCCCTTCTAATGAACAGGTTTGACTACTTTAGTAATTTCTATGAGTATAAATCTTAATGTTAAAGCATATAATGATATTCTAGAAGATTGTGTGCTTCTAATATTATAGCAACCGTTTGGACAGGACCCTTTTCTATTCTAACATGACAATGCCTCTGTGTATAAGGCAAGGTTCAAAAAGAAAATGATTGATTGAGTCAGTGTGGAAGAACTTGACTGGTCTGCAGAAAACCAAGTCCTAATCCCAGTTGAACACTGGCTCTGGTGTGACTGTAAATGCAGACCTTGAGCCAAAAACTCATCACCAAACACCAATGACTTGTACATATGGATACAGTCATTTTAGACACTTCCAAAACTGTTGCAACAGAGATGGAAATACAATTTTTAAATACATGAATTATGTTCCCATCGTTGTTGCCACAGATTTGGAAGTGCATTTTTCTGTTCTAAAGAAGGGGGTGCCAATACTTTTGTCTATATAGTGTATGTACAAGTCATTGGTGTTTGGTGATGAGTTTTTGGCTCAAGGTCTGCATTTACAGTCACACCAGAGCCAGTGTTCAACTGGGATTAGGACTTGGTTTTCTGCAGACCAGTCAAGTTCTTCCACACTGACTCAATCAATCATTTTCTTTTTGAACCTTGTCTTATACACAGAGGCATTGTCATGTTAGAATAGAAAAGGGTCCTGTCCAAACTGTTGCTATAATATTAGAAGCACACAATTTCCTAGAATATCATTATATGCTTTAACATTAAGATTTGTACTCATAGAAATTACTAAAGTAGTCAAACCTGTTCATTAGAAGGGGGCCACCCAATACTTTTGGCAATATAGTGTAGCTCTAATCATAATAAGACACTATATAGAGCTGTTACCAATCAAATGAAACAACAAAATTCAACTTTGCACTACAGAGGTGCATCTGAATTGGTACAATTACAATTGCATAAGTGTTATGAGATTAATGTTTTCAAAATAAAGTTTTGAATATAAGAATATGATGAAAAATAAAATACTTTTAAATATGTGACCCTGGAGCACAAAAGCAGTCTTAAGTCGCTGGGGTATATTTGTAGCAATAGCCAAAAATACATTGTATGGGTCAAAATTATGGATTTTTCTTTTATGCCAAAAATCATTAGGATATTAAGTAAAGATCATGTTCCATGAAGATATTTTGTAAATTTCCTACCTTAAATATCTCAAAACTTAATTTTTGATTAGTAATATGCATTGCTAAGAACTTCATTTGGGCAACTTTAAAGGCAATTTTCTCAATATTTAGATTTTTTTGCACCCTCAGATTCCAGATTTTCAAATAGTTGCATCTCAGACAAATATTGTCCAAACCATACATCAATGGAAAGCTTATTTATTCAGATTTCAGATGATGTATAAATCTCAATTTCAAAAAATTACCCTTATGACTGGTTTTGTGGTCCAGGGTTACATATGAAGCTGTATCTTCCAGTCGGTGGCGGTGAATCATTTATTCAAATGATTTGTTCAAAGGAACTGATTCAATCATTAATGAAACACCACTGTGTGTTGCTCAGAAACAGATCTGCTGTGGATTTGTTTGGAACAATTTTTTTGGCAAAATAAAGAAAAAACTTGTTTAAAAATGTAAAGTTTAAAAATGTTATAATGTTAAAAACAAGATCTCATACAAGTACTTTTTTGCAGTTATATATTGAATTTTGTGGGCATTTGTAGCTATCAGTTTGGTGACGCAATCCCCTGTTAACAGTACCAAAAAAAATCAAATTAGAAGAAATTTTTTTATTCAATCACAGTAATGATGTTAACAAAAAAATCAGACAATGCACAAAGCAGTTTAGTGAAATTCCAGCAGTTGTGGTCTTTTCTGGTCTTGAATAAATCCTGAGTCCTGTTAGTCTGAGACAAGACCGAGACCTTCAAAAAATGGTCTCAAGACAGGTCTTGAGCACTACAACACAAAATCTCATCTGCTGTTTGTTTGCTGTGTTCTGTAGTTTGCTGTGTGAAGTTCTGGAGAAATGTGGTGAAGATGTGGAGGAGATTGAATATCAGTCTGACAGCAGCTGGAGAGCCGCGAGACACGACAAAAGTGACAAAAACAAAGAAACTGTTCAACATCAACAGATCAAACACAGTAAGATCAGCTGCATTCATTTCTATTTTCTCATGATAGAGAGGCAGGATCTGATCTGATTTGATTTTCCCATGACAGAGGTGAATTGTAACCCGGTGGGTGGCGTTATTGTGGATCTGACTCAGTTTTCTTCAGACGATGAGGATTTACAAAAAGAAGAGACGGTTTCTACACATTTAGAAGACAAAAGTGTGCTCTTTAGAAAATCTGGCATAGTTAAAACTACTAAACCCAAAAGTCGCAAAACCCAGGTCCAAAAATATTAACTGAGCTTTATTTATTGGTGGTGTTTTTTGTTTTTTTTTTTTGTTTGTTTTTTTTGTTTTTTTTAATAATTGTCAGTATTCCCTTTTGAAATGTTTTTTAGCATATAAGGCTTGATGACAATCTCTGATGACTGATATGAACCTGTTGTCATTCAGTCATTGTGTTCTGTATGTGGTTTGTATGTTGTCTTTGTCTTCACTGAGGTGGCAATAAAGTTTCATTATTAAACCAATAGTTCTGACTGATGAATTCATAAATGAAACCAAATCCAAGCCATTTTAAAATGACTTTGACTGCACATTATATACTTTATATTGTTGGTATGACCGTATGTTTGTATTGACAAAGCATTTGCAGCTTGCCAAGTTGCAATAAATTAGGTAAATACACAACAAAATTACTAAAACTTTTCAATTAAAATGAAAATGGTAAAATAAAAAAATCAAAGCTAATTCAAAATATAAAAAACTATTATAGTAGCTCAAAGATACTAAAATAACATATCTTTTTTCCCCCTTAAAAGGTACTGATAACCATAATACCACCTGCAAAATAAATAAAATAGAAATAAAATAGTAAAACATAAATTTGATTTGATAGTATAGAATTACATAATACATAATTAAAAAGTTACATTTTTTTAATATGGTGAGGTAATTTACAATTAACCAATTGACATGTTTTTACTGTAGCGTTTATACAGTATTTTTTGTAAAAAGTATAATTTTTTTTTAAATATTGAACAAAAAAAGCATTAAACAAGTAACATTACTTAAAAAGGGTTCATTAAGAAGAGTAATGTAAAAATAGCAACAACAAAAAAAATTCAGTTCAGAAATTTTTTTTTTTAGTGAACTTTATTGTAATGACACAAACTACATGTATTGCTATAGTAGAGAAAAATCAATCTTTATAACAATAATATAACAAAGTCAATATAACAATAGTGCAAATAAAGTAACTAAATAGCATAATAATAATATAAAATAAATTGGCAGTGCAGCATAAAACTTTAATTAAAAAATTACAGTACAGTGAAAATACATTGAAATAAAAATAACAATTGAAGTAAACATATTAAAGACCCTGATTTAAAAGTAATTTGATTTAAAAGATGTAAAAGTAATTTATTGTCATGATTGCTTTATATTGCCAGAAATCAATGACAGATATTTAAAAAAAAAAAAAAAAAAAAATCACAATTAGTGAAACAACAATAAGGTGGTAGAATGGTAATAAAAATAGCAACATGCAATATTAATAAAATGTTACCGGAACTTTTAGCGAGCGTTCCTCTCTCGTCTCGCGATAGTTGCCGCGTGATCTGCTCTCTGATGTTTCCGGTAGCCTGTTCCGATAACCGAAACTCACCGCGCCCTCCTCATCTTCAGCCTCCTCTCCCGGGACGTTCCGCTCACCGGGACCGGCTTCACTCGCCACGGAGCTCGGGAGCTCATTTACCGTTAAATGAGAGAGACAGTGAGCGCTGACAGACGCTTTAAACCTCAGCAGACACTCAGACCGATGCTAGCAAGCTAACAGCATCCTCTCGCGCGGACAGAGAAATCAAAATAATGTCTTTATTTATTACTCCTAGTTGATTTATACTGGTTTTATAACGTAAATGTGCTTTTTGCTCAGGCACACGTGAGTTGCTATGTGTGTTAATGACAGTAGCACATGTTATTTATAGGTTACAGTTTGATTGTCATCTCTGTATAGTATAAGAGTCCGTGTCACATTAGTGTGAATTAAAGTGAATGTCAGCTAGTGTTTTAATATAATAATGATCAGATCTGGACAGTAAACGGGTTGAGGAGTTTTTGTAGACTGAGGGTTTTGCTTCTGATCAGGCTGGCAGTAATCAGACTGATCTAGGACCTTATCAGCTCGATGACAAGCTGTAAATCAGAGTTATTGTACAGTAAAGCTCAGTCTGAGCTCGCCTGAGATTAAAGGTCTCCTCAGACTTTTCAAACATCAGCCATGGCTCCGAAAAAGAGACCAGAGCCTATAGTTATAACCGGAACCGGAGAACCACAAACGACTTCTACATCCATAGATGCTGCTTCAGAGTAAGTTATAGAGCTGTACATAGTCCAGCCTGGAAAGAGAAGATTGTTTTGAATGTCACTTGATGTCTTTTTCTTTATTTTTTTTTAAATCTCAGAGCGAATCTTGAGGCCCTGCAGAAAAAGCTAGAAGAGCTTGATTTGGATGAGCAGCAGAAGAAGCGTCTGGAAGCTTTTCTCACGCAGAAAGCCAATCTGGGCGAGCTGAAAGATGATGATTTCCAGCATATCTGTGAACTGGGAGCTGGAAATGGAGGTGTGGTTAATAAAGTGTGCCACAAACCCTCTGGCCTCGTAATGGCCCGGAAGGTGAGTTACCAGGATTTTTCATTTGTCATTTTCATCAGAAACATTTTGACTCATCCCACAGTTTATCAAAATGAACCAGACAAATGTCTTCATCTCAGAAGACAACTCAAATAATTGCGTTGCTGGGTGTAAAGTTCATATTTCAGCTTTTAACCCCTCTGTCTGTCTTGCTAGACTTTTATAGTCAGTGATGTGTTCACATCACTCTGGTTCCCTCAACAAAAACACAGTAGGGCACATTTTCCATTGGCTTTTGGATTAGTGCAGAAAATCAGCTCTGTGAACAACAAATGTTTATGATTCTTCCAGGTTTTGTTCAAACTCTGTAGTCCCATTTAGACAATTGTTAACAAGCGCCTACGCTCTTAAAAATAAAGGTGCTTCATGATGACATAGAAGAAACTTTTTGTCTAAATGGTTCCATTAAGAACCTTTAACATCTGAAGAACCTTTCTGTTTCACAAAAGCTTCATTGTGGCGAATAAGGTTCTTCAGATTAAAAAAAGGTAAGAAAGAGATGGTTCTTCTATGGCATCGCTGGAAGAACCCTTTGAAGCGCCTTTATTTTTAAGCCTGTATTTCAAGACAAGTAAAAGCTTTAAAAATCACGAGAAGGAATTACTGATGTATTTTATGTCCTAGAATAAAATGTGGCAATATCTTGAACTTGTGTGAACTTGTGTGAATCCATTCAAAAAAAACCATTGACTTCAGGACGATGGATTCAAAAATGCAACGATGCGTATTTCTGGGTTTTGGCCTACAACAATACATAATCCCCCATCTCTGTTTGTCATAAATGTTTTCTGTACATTTGTACAAGCCGAATGACGAGTTGAAATTATCATTCGTGGTAACTGATGCCATGCAATCCATAGACATGATAAAAATAGCCTAGAACTTTCACATTTAGAACTCTACACATCTGTATGCTGCATGCGTGTGTTTTTTTTGTGTTTCTGTAGTTAATTCATCTGGAGATCAAGCCAGCCATCAGGCATCAGATCATCAGGGAGCTGCAGGTCCTGCATGAGTGTAACTCTCCGTACATCGTGGGTTTCTATGGGGCGTTTTACAGTGACGGGGAGATTAGCATCTGTATGGAGAACATGGTATGTTTAAAGGCTTTCTTAACATCTTTTATTGACTACGCATTTTCAGACAAACCCCTTTGAGCTCAAATATTTACTTAAAGTCCCCCTGAGATTTTAAGTTTATAATTTCATGATCTAACAACATGATGTTGTTTAACAATCACATTAAATTCAGGTACATAAAATATTGAAGCCTTTTTAGTAAGAGTTTTATTCTGGTATATTATTGGTATAACATGTATAGATGGCCTAAATAGCTAAACAGCATGAATGCATAACCTCACAACTGTGGTTAATGAGTGTGATCGGTGACTGTTTTGTGTGTTTCTCCTCGTCGTCAGGACGGAGGCTCTTTGGATCAGGTTCTGAAAGAGGCTCGCAGAATTCCAGAGGAGATCTTGGGAAAAGTCAGCATAGCCGTGAGTGTGTTTACTCGAATATGTAAAACTCTTGAGTTCAATTAAAAAAGCCCAACTTCAGAATGTTTCACACATGTTTTTTCAATGCTTACTAGGAATGCACCTATACAATACTACATTGTATATGCGAGTAAAAACATCAGCTGTTGCATGATTTATGTATAACAAGTGGTTCTGTACAATATTAAATAAAATGTCATGTGATTTCTGTGCTGCTGCACTGGAGCAGCTCTGAATGAGCAATATGCCATTAAATGAAAGAGAAAATACAATAGAGCAACAGAATGAATGGTGAAAGCAACAGAAGCTTGTACATTTTAACAAGTGTAATTTTGTGTGAAAATGACAAAAGGAAACATCTATTTACTAAAAGATTTTTGCAAGCTAATATGATTTGCATTATGTTGGTTTCTCTGCCCAGTATGTTTACAAATGCATTGAAAGTACAAGTATCTGCAGTCACTGCAAGGAAAAACGTTTCGGTATTGTGGTATCGGTGCATCACTGATGTGTACTTATTAGTTCAGAATGCTCATTATAATCTGAAGCTGTCACATATTTGACTGCTTGATCTTTTTTTACAAGAATAATTCCTTCCAAACCTGACACGTTTTCTTCTGTAAAAAACAAAAGGTACACAATGTTCACGCTACTCTTTTTCCAAACAATGGAACAAATCTTCACTGAAGCTCTCAAATGTCATTCTTGCTCTTGTTTGTATGGAAAAAGAGCAGTTTGGACATTCTGTGAGATTTCTCCTGTTGATTCCACAGCAATAAACAACATTTATACTCTTTCTAAAAATTCTTTTTTTTCTTCAAACAGGTTTTAAGAGGTCTCGCTTACCTTCGAGAAAAGCACCAGATTATTCACAGAGGTAAAGAAATGGATTAACCCTTGGTTTTTTCCCAGTGAAAATTCATCAAATAATATGTTTTTCCTTAAAGGCGATACAAGGAGACATTTACAAGCAGAATAATATATTAGAATACAGAAAGTGCAGTGAGTATTAAATATCTCCACTTCATACTGTACTTAATAATTGTGCAATTATTTATGAACCTACTTTAAACTATCTGAAATGTGTATATACTGTAAATTGTTACTGTGACAATAGAAGTCATATTTGGATATAATGTGATTCCTGTTTTTCCATCCCCCAATGTAAAATCTCTTCAAATAATTAAGATGTTTGTTGTAGCACTTATGATATTTAAGACCTGTTTAAGGATCCACAGGGACTTTTTTATTCACACACATGCTCCTAAATAAGGTTTGTACACATTAATTTTTGGTCACAAATGCGAGTGCAGTGCTTCCACCGTCGAGTCCTGTCTAAAATAAAAACTGAAGTAAGTTAAGAATGTGCTAAAAGAATTCTGTCAAAAATAAGTGCACTAATAATAATATGAGACGCTTGTCTTTTCTTGTTCACAGATGTGAAACCTTCAAATATTCTGGTAAATTCTCGCGGAGAGATCAAGCTGTGTGACTTTGGCGTGAGCGGGCAGCTCATTGACTCCATGGCCAACTCTTTTGTAGGAACACGCTCGTACATGTCGGTATGTTTCCACTGGTGTATTTAGTGAGGATTAGAAGTGATGATTGTTTGAGTGAATTCATGTTATATATGTGTGTGTGTGTTCAGCCGGAGAGGTTGCAGGGCACTCATTACTCGGTGCAGTCAGATGTGTGGAGTATGGGTCTCTCTCTGGTGGAGCTGGCCATCGGCCGCTATCCCATTCCTCCACCCGACGCCAAGGAGCTGGAGGGCATCTTCGGCAGGGCAGTGATGGATGTTGGGGAGGCAGAGACGCACAGTACGTCTCCTCGACCCAGACCTCCTGGCAGACCCGTCAGCGGTGAGAAAGCCTTTGTTTATGGCCTTTGTTTTCACTTACAGTCTCTTCTGTTCACCCAGGGTGCATATATTTGAAAAAATAGTAAAAATAGTGCCAAATTATGACAATTTCAAATAACTCTTTTCTATGTGAATCAATGTTAAAGTGTAATTTACTCCAGTGATCAAAGCTGTATTTTCAGCATCATTACTCCAGTCTTCAGTGTCACATGATCCTTCAGAAATCATTCTAATATGCTGATTTGCTGCTCGAGAAACATTTCTGATTATCATCAATGTTGAAAACAGTTGTGCTGCCCAATATTTTTGTGGAAGCTGTGATATATTTTATTTTTCAGGATTCACAGATGAATAGAAAGTTCAAAAGAACAGCATTTATTTGAAATAGACATCTTTTGTAACATTGTAACAAGTGTCTTTACTGTCACCTTTGATTAATTTAATGTGCCCTTCCTGAATAAAAGCCATTTCATTTTTTTATTTTTTATTCTTACTTACCACCGACGTTTCCAAATATGGTTTCAAAATATTGTGCAGCACAACTGTTTTCAACATCGATAATAATCAGAAATGTTTCTTGAGCAGTAAATCAGCATATTAGACTGATTTCTGAAGGATCATGTGACACTGAAGACTGGAGTAATGATGCTGAAAATACAGCTTTGATCACAGAAATAAATTACAGTTTAACAGATATTCACATAGAAAATGGTTATTTTAAATTCTAATAATATTTCACAATTTTACTGTATTTTTGATAAAATAAATGCAGCCTTAGTGGCTTCTTTCAGAGACATAAAGAATCTTAATTGTTTCAAATTTTTTTTACTGGTAGTGTAAATTCAAAGCAATGAATATTACAATATAATATTCTGTTGAATGCCAGCAGTATAAGGTCACAGTTCACTGTTGTATTGGTTGTTCAGGAAGACGCCAGCAGAACATGAACATGAAGTTACTCATTGCACTTTATTAGCAGTAAACTAATGTGACTCAGAGCGTCCTGTTCTCTTTCAGGTCATGGGCCTGTCATGGCTATATTTGAGCTGCTGGATTATATAGTCAATGAGGTGAGAGTCTTGAAGCTGATATTTTATGTGTCTGAGCTAATAGAAGATTCAGACTGAGCTGATGGCTTGACAGATTTCAAAATAGTTTTAAAAACATGAATTTCCACAGTTGACAGGCAGATTTGATATTAAGCGTAGTGCCACAAATTATGTTTTTTGATTGGTTATTCAGTAGACACAGGAAGTTTATATAAATACATAATAACTTTGAGTGTGTAGAGCACTAATTTCCAGTCCAGGGCTCTTTAAGTCACTGTAAAAATGAGATCTGATGCTGTTATTAATAAGGTATGAGTGTAAATAAAGACTTTTATATGTGTGTTATCCATCAGCCGCCCCCTAAACTCCCTCACGGCGTCTTCACTCCTGATTTCCAGGACTTTGTGACCAAATGGTGAGTGTTGTTACTCAGTAGGTGAAATACAGCACATCTTTGGTGTGTTTTCACATGTAATTGAGATCTTGTACAGATTTACATACAGTATAGTGCTTTAGTGCCTAGAAAAATGATTTTTCTTTGCGTTTGTCTTGTAGTCTGATTAAAAACCCTGCAGATCGAGCGGACCTGAAGATGCTGGTGGTGAGAGCACATTTCTATCATTTTCTTTAAATTTTCATGCAAGATGATATAAAATCAAAATGAACCCTATTTACATTGTCATTTTGCAGACGCTTTTATCCAAAGTGACTTACAGTTGGGGAATGCATAAAGCGATTCATCTTAAAGAGGCAAACAGACACAGGAAGTGCTCATAATACCAAGTTTCAGGCATTGTTCCAAATAATTACAAGCTAGAAAGGGAAGGAATAAAGAGAAAAAAAAAATTATTTTTAGGATGAAGTCAAATAGTGTCGAAAGAGATGAGTTTTCAGCTGTCGCTTGAAAGTTGTCAGGGAATCAGCATTCCGGATTGGGGTGGGTAGATCATTCCACCAGCCAGGAACAGTGAACGAGAATGATCTAGAAAGTGATTTTGAGGCTCTCTGTGATGGTACCATGAGGCGTCGTTCACTAGCAGATCTCAGGCTTCTGGAGGGGATGTAGATTGGTAATAGTGAGTGGAAGTAGGCGGGTGCAGAGCCTGTGGTTGTTCGATATGCAAGCATCAATGTCTTGAACTTGATGCGAGCCTCAACCGGTAGCCAGTGCAAGGAGATAAAGAGAGGTGTAACATGGGCTCTTTTGGGCTCGTTGAAGACCAGTCGTGCTGCTGCATTCTCAATCATTTGTAGAGGTTTGATTGTGCGTGATGGAAGTCCAGCCAGAAGGTTTACTGTAATAAATATGCCTAATCATACAGTTTTATTATAATTATTTCAGTAACCAAGATTTGAAATAATAACAACCAAACAAATCATAGCCCACTTTTCACAAGCCAGTCAAATCTGGATAAAATCAAGTCTTGCCGGTCATTATTCACTGTGACTATGCTGGCAGAAAAAACATATTGCTTTTTATTTTTTTCCACAAAACTGCATTGATGTGTTATTTTATATACCAGATGTGAAACTTTATCATCAAAACACATTAGTAATGCTTTACTATGCATGTTGTTTTTGTCGAGACAGTATAAAATTGGCTGACAGCGTTGTTATAATTAAAACTAAAACCATAAACAATTGTTACTTGAAATACTTTTATTATAAAAAAAATTTAAAAAAAACTTAATTCAAATATTTAAATAATCTTAATTGTTTTATTTCAGATAGTTGCCAAGGCAATATTTTTTCTTTTCATTTAAAATTTAATTAATAAATTAATTAATAAAAAATGACATTTTTCACATAAATGCAATAAAAAATAGATTCACATGAAAATTATTAAACTGTCTAGACATATTTAAAAAAAAAATCAAAAACATCAAAAATTACTAAAAATTTTACTAAAATTTAAGTGATTACCAGTAAACAGTTAAAAAAATTCAAAATATGAATAAAACTGTAATAGGATTATAATAGTGATAGCTGTGATCTCTCTTTTCCAGAATCACACGTTTATTAAGCGCTCCGAGGTGGAGGAGGTGGACTTCGCTGGATGGTTGTGTAAAACAGTGGGGCTCAATCAGCCCAGCACACCCACCCGAACAGCCGAATGACACACACACACACACACACACACCTGACCGTCACATGACCTACGATTCCCCTACAGAATACAAACGTTTACAGCCTATCTGATGGAGCACCTGCAAAGCTGCTTATTTTACGCTTTTACTTCCATATTCATGGGTGAATCTCATGAGACCTGTCAACAACATGAACGCTTCATGTTCAAAACAAAGAAATAAGAGATGCATGTATTTTGACAAAAGACAATTAAGATTGTTTTTAGGATTTCTTGCATCATATGATTTTTGTCTTGCCAAAAAAAGTGCATTTGCCCCAAAAAACAATGAAATATTAAGTTATGAAGTAAAATCCTGTATGGTAGTATTTGTTGTACTGCCTTTAATTTTTACACTTTCATGTCATTACTAGTATTTACAGTAACCTTTTGTACTGTACTACACAAAAATACAGTATTACTGTACTGCAATTCACCAATAAAAATAATAATAATAATTACACAAATTAAAAATGGCTGAATTTACAAAAAGGAAATTTTGCTTAATTGTCATGAAAATGTCACAATGCAAAATCTGGTCTTAAAAATAAGCAAAATCTCATTTACATATATTCTTCTGATTTTGTTGTGACGTATGACCTGAGAAAGTTTTCGTCAGATTCACCCTTGTGCACATTCAGACACACACATGTTCTCATCTGATCCTTCATTATGTTAAATGGATTTAATATATGCCAGGAAATTACCACCATCACTCTTATAATTATTTCTGTATGATCATTCTTACATTTGCCACAAACATCAAATACAGACAGTTGTTGCTTTAAGACTCTCAATAAAGTGATTGTAGAGGGGATCAACTGTTTCTGTTGTTTTTTTCTGTCCTTTGTTTTATATATATAATTTATTTGTTCTGCTTGATTCATTATTTGATCATTAATGATTGAAAGTCACACTAGGGTGTTACTAAGATGTTTTTCTAGTGCTTTGCTTGTGTTTTCTTCCTGTTTGGTTTTCAAGACTGTCTGCAGCCTTGCAATTTCCGGTTTCTAGATACAGCTTGCATCCTTCCTTCAATGTAAGTCTAAGATTTTTCACCTGATTTATATGAAAAGTGCAGTATTAGTACTCTTTCTTGACTGAGCAAGTCTAATTATGGTTTGTATTAATGTCCCTCAGAGAAAGTGATTGACTGAATGATTTCCTGATCCAGATCAGACAGGTTCATCATCAAAACCAGTTGATGGTAAGAGTTTGCCAGTGTGTTGATTTCGCATGTTCCGATGTGACACATGTGTCAGCCAGCAGGAGGCAGTAGAGATATTTGACACGTTTAACCAGCAATTGATCATGATGTTCAGTGTCTAAATTAAATGAAGAACATGCAGTTAAACAGGTGTTTGTGATGCTGCACTAAATATCTCCAAAGAATATCATGCTTGCTTATTTAAATGTTGCTTAAGCTGCTATTCTGAGCATAATGTTTTTGGTGTTAAATTCGTTTTAAACATCCTGAACGTGAGTTGAGCATCAATGCTGATAGATTGTTTTGACTCTTGTATTTCAAAAATTGTCCATTGAATTTTCTAGCATGAACCTTTTTTGAGATCTCTGGTTCATTGTCATGCATGTGGATCGTTGGGGTTATTTGTCCATATTCATGTTTTCGTGTGAACAGATTTGGAGAAATGTGTCATTGCATTACTGTCTCAACAATGATGAAGTGACACATTTCTCCAAATCTGATGAAGAAACAAGCTCATCCTAATCTTGTAAATTTTAAATTTAAATTTTCAGCTAATGTTCATTTTTGGCTGAACTATTCCTTCAATCACTAGTAGATCTAGCGGTGTCATGTAAACTAAGGTTAGTTTTTTAGATATTTGTATTGGAAAACAAGACAGAAATCCTGAGCAGTGCATGACTCATGAACTCCTAATAACATGCTGTTTACTGTCAGTTCTGAGTTTTCTCACTATTACTAGCATATGTGGGTGAAAGCATGAAGGTTTTGACCTGGTCTGTGATTTTTACTAGTGACCCGTGTACAGGGTCGTGATGTGGCTCATCTGGGTTTCACCATGATTCTGGGTATTTACCCCACAGTCGTCATGTGAGAATAAAAAGACGGGGTGACTTTAAAGCCTCGCTCACTGCCGCAGTCAGACGGCAAACTCTGCAGTCATTAATATGCAAAAATGCAAATGAGTGGGTAATTAAGAGCAGGAGTTCCACAGAGGCTCTTTGATTGCTAATGAATTCTAATCTGCAAGAACGGGGGGATGGGCTGATGAAAAAGAATGAGGAGAGACACATGCACACGTTATTCAAACCTCGCTGACAAATTCTGGGTTTTGTCCTCTGAATAAGGACGGTTGATCCAATATACAAACCAAACGAAATTGTTTAAACTAAACTTGCCTTTTCTGAAGGAAATACTGCATGCCAGACATTTAGAAACATCATGACCGACTGTGATTCAGCATGTAAATATTATGATGTCGCTGCTGTAAGATTCTTTCAACGTGTGACTTTTTCACATTTGAATCTAAAATCAAAACCAAGTCTGAATGGAGTTTATTTCTCGCAAATTTTGACTATTTACTTGCAGTCCTGAATTGTGATTTAAAAAGTTGCAGTTAATTTTGTGGAAGAAAAAAAAAAGAATTGTGAAATAAAAAGTTGCAATTCCTTTTTTTCTTTAATTTTTTTTTATTTTGTGGTGAAAACAATTGCAAGATAAAAATTTTGAATTCAGAGAAAAAAATTTACAATTACAAGAAAAAAAGTCCAAATTGCGAGATATGAACTCAGAATTGTGAGATATAAATGTGCAGTTCAGAAAAAAACATCTGAATTGTGGAATGAAAATTTGAAATAAAAAAAATTATACAAATTCAAATGAAAATGTTATATCACACAATTGTAGATATAAGATATAAACACAATTGTGAGATTAAAAGGTTGTTTTTATTTTTTATTTAATGGGGGGAAAACGACTGAATTGTGAAATGTAAAAAAAAAATCAATCATCAGATAAGAAGTCGCAATTACCTTTTGTATTTTTTTTTTTATTCTGTGTCAGAAACAGCTTTCGTGTGAATCAGGTTCAGACCTTCGGCATTATTTATTTAGTTGCTTAGATGCATCACTTAATAAATAATGATAAATGATGTTCCCATGAGGCCTTATTTGTGTTTGCGTGCTTGTTTTCTGCTGCCGTCTGACCCTCAGCGTGAGCTCCAGCGAGTGGGTTTAGGTGTCTTGGCAAAGCCTGAAACTGCAGCATATGTGTTGCAAAACCCAAACGATGTCATATTACCATTTTGGCAAGCCGTGACTTCACATATGCAGAGAGAGACGGGGATGTTGTTTAGAGCTCCCCTGACGACCGCATCTCATCTGTCTCTCTCTCTGTCTCATGCATTCTTTCACTCACATTGAGGACTAATGTAAGCAATGCACAGTATTTGATGCAAGTGTTTAAAATCATTTTTAGAACTGATTTTTAGTTGTTGCATTGAATCAACGGCACCGAAAACAGTCCACTTGATCACACGTGATCCTAATATAACAGTCAATATTTTATTCTAAAGAAAAAATAGTCACAATGCATAGGGTGTTTTGGAGCTGTGTGGTTTTTATAGTGGTTATTTACTGGCCCGTGTCTGGTTTCATTAATGTTTTCGCCTACAGTTTTGGGGCAGATGCCAGTAACAGTGGGAAAACTCACTCTTGACCGTAAAGAGGCTGCTATGATCGATTTGAGTCATGGTTTATGAGCACCACTGATGACAGAATATAGGAGGATTGCTGTAGTGCCTAATCATTTAAAAAAAACTAGATTTATACATTTTATGAAGTATGTGCCGTTCTTGAGCAATAGAAGACACTATACAGGTAAAGACAATGTTTTATCATGCACTGGTGAATTTGGGTCTTTTTTGCTTCAATAACATGTCTTCTTTCAGACTTAGTGGAAAGAAAACATCCAAAATACACAATCTATTTGCGTCTGTAGATTTCAATTTCAGTGCATATATTTCAATATAAATATCTATATTTTTACTGAGGGGGTTTGTCAAACCAAAACTTATTCAGACACCTTCAAAATTTCTCTCATTATCACAGATTATTCGCTATAGTTTAGAAAATGATAATAAAATATGACAAGAACTCAAGAGTTAAACTGTCAGAACAAATTGATCTTGATAATGTCAGATAACTTTGATAGAAAGGTATGGAACAGAACTTTTTTGGACAGAAAAATTTTTGGTCCCAAATTTTTATCAGTTTTACTGGTAGTCCACTGTATGAAGTTTTTGGGTCTGTCACAGTTTACTTTATTTTGCTAACCTCACTTAACCTCACATAAATCAGCTATAGTGTCTTGCACCCACTTGTTAAAAAAATCTTAAAAATTATATCTGGTGTCTGAATAATTTTTGGTTTGACTGTATATCATTCTCACTGATTTAAAAAATGTTATTCCTAAAAATTCCTTTTTTTCTGTCTGTTGACAGCATTTTCTTATTTATGAAGTAAAAAGAAATCCCAAAAACCTTCAATATGTCAACAAAATCAAACAAGAATTTTGAATTTGGCTAAATCAAATATTCAGATTTCTGTTCTGGAAGTGTATGCAAATGAGTGCATATTAAATTAGACAATGCCTCATTTGCATATTTAAACACAACATTTCAGAAAACAAAAACACCAGAAAGGATCACACACTAACAGGCTTTCGGGTCATTCCAAACACAACGAATGCAACAGACGTGTGACAAATCGGCTCAAAATATCAAACATGTTTGACCTCTGATGTCTGGATGAAATCACAATCTGAAGCTAAAAAAAAATCTGATTTTCTGTGAAATCTGTCAATTCAAATCTGCAAACTCTCTGTGCAATTATCACTGATGCATCCAGACTGCAAATCAGAGCAAAATTCTGTGCAAAATGTGCATCTTTTGCATGAACCCCTTTGCTTCAGTCAGTAGGTAAAGCTACTGTAAGGTCTCATCATAGCTCTTTAATGGAGCCGATAAAGCGCTCTGCACTGACACACACACTTCCTCTCCTCATCAGCGCCGCCGCGACCGCAGCTTTGCACAGTAGCAGCGTGTCGAGCTGCAGGAGTGTGTTCTCAGGAAGCATGTGTTGTATACTGTAACCTGAGCGTGGGTGTTCAGACACACCGGGTCTCCCCAAAAACGACATCGAGGGATCCCCTGGCGTACGGGACGGCTCACAAATGCTGAGGATGAAGACATCTGCTCTGAGAAAGACAGAGCAATCTCTGCTTCTCGTTCAGTGTGTCATCTTGATAGATGAGTGTTTGAGATGCTGCACCAGATGAGAATGACTCTTCAAAATCATGTGTGTTGTTTGAGGAGGCGAGTTCTGGTGCTTTACTAAGCCTAAAACAGGTGAAAAAAAATCCCACAAGACCTCAGATAGCTCTAGAGACCAGAAGATCACAGAGATGCAATGGTGCAGGACCTGTAAAAAAAAAACCCACTTGCAAACACCACAGCTGACAGGAAACATTCTCAAAATGTTCTGGCAAGGTTCTCTCAAAGTTATGAACAAACGTTCATCCAGAAATGTTAATAGAGCGTTGGTTCAAAGTGATATTTAATGTTATTTATACGTTGTGCATGGAACAATTTTTCTAAAATGCTTTAAATGGATGTTAAACCAACGGTTTTTCAAATGTTACTAATTTTAGAAAAGATTCTAAAGTAACAAAGCTGACAGGAAACGTTTTTGCAATGTTTTCTCAAAGTTGCAAACAAGCTTTTGCAAAGTTGCAAAGTCTAATACTGTTAATAGAATGTTCATTCAAAGTGATCTGGTCTTTAATGCTCTCAAAACATTAGCACAAAAATGTTATTTATGCATTGTGCATGGAACCAAAGCTTTAGTTTGAAGTTAATCTAACATGTATTAAATGTTACTAATTTAAGAAAACATTCAAACACAACCCAGAAGATAGGGAACGTTCTCTCAAAGTTAAGAACAAACGTTCTTCCATTAACAATCATAGATTGTTCATTCAACATTATCTGAAAAGATGTTATTTATGCATTGTTCGTGGAACTTTTTTCTGAAACGTCAGTTGGAAGTTTGTCTAACGTTTTTAAATGTTACTATTCGTTTCGGAATGTTCAGAAAACCTTCAAATGTAACGTTCCATCATCTTATCAAAATGATACAATGGAATGTTCCCTTAACATCTGTATAACCAAGAAAAAACATTTAAAAATTTTGAACTTTTAGAGAACGTTCAGAAACAACATTTTTATAACTTAAAGTGAACGTTAGCGCAATGTTCTAAGAACATATTTTTGCAAGCTGGGCACCAGTGAGTTTTGCTCAGTTTCATCAGGAAATGCAAAAACCTGTGCTTTTTCATTTGTACCTTAAAAATCCCTCCCAACCTGCGGGACGAGGATGCATGCGATGTCTTGAGAAGTATCTGCAAGTGTCAAAGGAAGTAGTACATGTGTGTGAACTAGAGCAAGAAAAAGCCCCTTTGAAGTTGTTTATGCGGTGGTCTTGCTGCATGTGTGTGTGTGTGTGTGTGTGTATACACTGCTGTCCCTCTCGACGCTGGTTGGTTTTTCTTGAGAAACATAAACCACGAGCCCAGAGACACGGCTGCCAGCATATCATCAGAGACGAGATTCGCTAGAAGCAGGTGCAGAATCATCCCACAACATTAACACTGTCGGCTCTGATAAGAGACGCACCTCACCACACCTGACGAATCATAATCCACTCCGTTTACTACACGCTCACACATGGAATATGCCAGCTTATAAAACAGCATTCAGAACCCTTTTATTAATAACGCACTGCAAATAAGTGGAATGCATTGATAACGTGAGTGAAGCTGCGAGCGCTGGGCTCTTTCAGATGTGTGTAGGCAGTCGAGGGTTTGATCTGGGTCACATGAACGCCGCTTTCCTGTTCACAGTAAGTCTGGTTGAGGGTTTCAGCGTGGAAAGCCCACTACTGTGATATGACTTCGCACTCTCAGGTGCACAAATACCTGTCTGTCAGCCTTCCTTTCAGGGACTTAAGAACTTAAGAATTACTCCCATTTGAGTTTAAAAGACCATTAATATTCAGTAATACTAGCAATCAGATGAGAACAAAACAAAATGAATTGAGCTGAATAATGACACTATTATCATCTGAAGGTTTGCTGAAAATGTTCTCATCCTCAGGCCATCCAAGATTAGGATGAGTTTGTTTCTTCATCAGATTTGGAGAAATGTAGCATTGCATCAGTGTCTCAGCAATGGATCCTC
Organism: Tor tambroides; assembly: GCA_021397915.2. Lineage (NCBI taxonomy): Eukaryota > Metazoa > Chordata > Actinopteri > Cypriniformes > Cyprinidae > Tor > Tor tambroides. The sequence goes on along the minus strand of JAFVLL020034779.1, from coordinate 7,936 downwards.
TGCAGTGAATGGGTGCCGTCAGAATGAGAGTCCAAACAGCTGATAAAAACATCACAGTAATCCACACCACTCCAGTCCATCAGTTAACATCTGGAGAAGACAAAAGCTGAAACAAATCCATCAAGACATTTTTAACTAAAATCCTCATCCATAATCCATAATAACGCTTCCTCCAGTGAAGAAGTCCATCTCCTGTTGTCTCTCACATATTAGTTTAGAGCTGTTTTGGCTTGTAAACGCTGCTTGATCTGTGCAGATTTCTCTCCTGATTCAGACCAGAACACTTTTTCACTGGAGGAAGCGAAACTTATGAACTCGGATTTTCTTTAAAAACGTCTTAATGATGGATTTATTTCAGCTTTTATCTTCTATATAAGATATGAACTGATGGACTGGAGTGGTGTGGATTATTGTGATGTGTTTATCAGCTGTTTGGACTCTCATTCTGACGGCACCCATTCACTGCAGAGCAAGTGATGGAATGCTTTTCTCCAAAACTGCTGAAGAAATAAACTCATGGATTTTGCACACAGAGAGAAACATGATTGTGTTTTTCAAGTGTGTTTATTATCTCAAGGATTGTGGAATTCCATTGTAATTGATCTTTTTTTTTTGCATTCATCATTCCATTCATGTCGTGCACAGCTGCCACGGTCCGTCTCATCATGTGTGTCTTGTGTGTTTTGACCCTTATCTGTTGTAACACTCAGCGTATCTCCTCTCTTGTATGCGTCGGTTGTGCGAGGTGCCGGTTGCCATGGTTTCGACGGTATTGGCGGATGCTTTCAGTTAGCTAATCCTGCTCGATGCTCTCCAAACCCTGAGATGAATGCACTTGATGCCAGACGCAGCTGGCCCTGCATTCAGTCCTGCACATTCACAGGCCCATCGACGCAACACAGCAGCTAGTCAAGCGCGGACCGGCTCTGATCTCCGCTGTGAGTAGAAACATCAGCACTCATCACAGACCTCAAGATGAAGTTGTGCGAGCAGAGATGGTTTTCGTGAAGCGTGCTTGCTTTGGACAGCACATCATTTGAAATGTGAAACATGAATTGCAAACAAATCGAACTATTATAAACTATTAAACTTCAGTGGGTAAACTGCATAGCAACGCTCTGGAAATGTTGCATGGGCAAACAGCACTGGCATTTTCTTTAGAAAAAAACACAATTTTTTTTTTAAATAATGCATTGTTTAGCATGGTATAATTCTACAGATAAAATTTTTTAAGTAAAATAATTTATAGTATAATTATAGAATTATACCATGTTTAGCCTAAAAATGATTAAATAAAAAATATTTTATTAAAAATAAAAATAATAAAAAATTTTGAGTGAAAATAGTGAATTTATTTTAGCATTTATGCATTCACATATCTGCATGTGGCCAATGTACAAATTTATTTATCTGTTTAGTTTTGTCTTTATCTGTTTTAATTTGGTTTGAGTTTCCAAGGCTTAATTTAGTTTAAAGTAATACACTAATATGGTATAATTGTGGAAATAAAATATAAATAAAATAAATTGAATGCATAAAAATATATTTATTAAAAATAAAATAATAAAAAGAAATAATTTTAAGTGAAAAAAGTGAATTTATATGAGTATCTATGAATTTACACATATATATATATGCATGTGGCCAATGTACAAATGTATTTAATGGGTAATTTAGTTTAAAATAATACATTAATATGTTTAGCATGGTGTAATTTGACAAATAAAAGTACTAAATTAATGATTAAAAATAAATATTTTAAGAAAAAATAAAATAAATCATTTTGAGTGAAGACGTGAATTGACATGCATGTGGCCAGTGTACAAATGCATTTAGTTGCTTAGTATTAGATTTACTTTATTGTCTTGCTTGGTCTGTTTTAATTTAGTTTGAGTTTAAAATGCTTCATTTAGTTTGAACTAATGCGGTTATCTGTCTGGCATGGTATAATTCTATAAATAAAAATAATCAAATACATTCAAGTAAAATAATTGTGCTCATTTTGTAATTAATTCTTTTATTTTTTTATTTATATAGAGTTACCAAATGACTGAAACCAAGTATTGTGCATTGTCTGGTCACTGGTGAAGACAACATGATGAAAAAGTTAGTAAACCCCCACGCAGGGTTAAATTCTAACACACGGGTCTATTCATTGTGGGGTTAAACTGATTGACATGCATGCCTCTTTTAGCGTCTGTGTTTGTGCTTCAGTGGATTAGTGTTCGGCTGACACGATGCTCCTGTCTCGTCTGCTCCTTCCAGAAATACAGCACTAAACCTCCACAGTCACTTAGAGAGATATTTAGGCCCTGAATGTTTAAAACTAGGTTTGATGTTGCTGGATGAGGAATGCGTAATGTAATCTTCACCAATTTGTAACGTTATCTGCCATTTAGCTGGCAATATGAAGCATTCGCAACCCATTTTGTTTTCCGTAATGTGACGTATTTATGGACCAATCAGGATATCCAACGAGAAAAAAGAAATGTAGAGAGGAACTAGATTTTATCCATTTGATTGGATTGTGAAAAGTGTCCGTAAATAGTTATTTGGCTGTCAGTTCTGGCCTAGATTGATGTCAGCTGAAAAGCAGTTATTATTCTTTTTCAACATAGACATGTACTAAGAACATTTTGCTAATCTTCGCAGTAAGTTATGAAAACCTTATTTCTGAATGTTCTCTGAACGTTTTTTAAATGTTTCAAAAACGTTGTCTTAGTTACGCAAACGTTAAGGAAAATTGTATCATTTTGCAAACATGCAAATGTTTCATTCAAAAGTAACATTTAAAAACATTAGATGAACATCCAACTAAAACGTTTCAGAAAAACCCTGAATGACGTATAAATAACGTTTTTGAGAACCGGAAAACGTTGAACAAACGTTCTTTGTTACTGCGATTTCTTAACAACAATAAAATACATATTACAGTTTGAAGAAAACATTTTTCTTTGCGCACGGATGATTCGTTGTTCACAGTCAGACCATGAATCAAGAGTGTAAACAGGGTGAATTTTGATTTTGTGTTTTGACTTTAATGTCAGTGTTTACCTGAACTCATTTTCATTTGTAAATGCCACAGTTTCACTGTCAACACCTGAGGACAGCTATATTCCACATATGAATCATCAGGCTGCTGTTTGTTCATATTAGTCTCTCCCCTGGTGTGGTTTCTGCACCGCAGTGACATCAAAAAACACCAGTTAAAGGGCCGAGGTGCAGCTTCTGTTTTCCCACCACAACACCAAATGTCGGCGCTTCCTCCTCTTTAATGCCCCTGAAAGTCCTGTTCACACCTCCAGCCAGAAGCCATTTGCTTCGCTTCACTTCTGATTATTGCTCATTCACTTTTAGATTATCCAAGGCGTCAGCTCTCCAAATCTAAGATAGATTTAGGAAGTGCTAACACTGATTTTGCACCAGCGTGCTGTTTTAACAAACTCAAGGTGAAAAAAGAAACAGGTTTATTGCTTTAGCAAGCATATCAGTATGTCATGTTATCTCAAGTATGAGCCATTTTTACCATACCAGGGGAATGTGAGATAAATCAGTATAAACACAATTTGTGTATTTAATTTTAGTTTATTGTATCATCTTAACAATCATTTCCAGTCTCACAATGAAGTATATTTTGGCAGAAATATATCTGTAAATATATTTCAAAATATATTAAAAAAATATTTTACTAAAATATTTTTCAAAATATATTTACATAAAATTATTTTCTACCAATATTATTTTTGGCCATTTAAAAAATATATAGGCTACTTTGAAAAATATATAAATATGCTTTAAACTGTACGATTGGAAATATATTTTTTCGCCTCTAAAATACACTGTGGTATGTGAAGGCCGAAACGAAATATATTTAAAATTTCAAAAATATATTTAATTAAGATTCAGTGTTTACAACAGACATTTAGCATATATTAAAAAAAAAAAAATTGTAGGATTTTTTTTTTTTAATATAAACCAGTCTTGTTTATATTTTCGCATAACATAGCATTGAATGGTTACCATATTTATTTACACTCATATTTCCAAAGATTATCATGGTACTGTGAAACCTAAACAGCTTGGTAATACCATGGTACTTTTGACAGTGTGCTATAGCCTATTTTATTTCACATGTGCCTAACTGTAATCGCTCTATATCATTTTGATTTGATTCGAACTAATTTGGAAACATCTGAATTTCTGCGATCACGATTCTACCGCTGAATTAGCGGTAAACGTTTTGCATAAAACAAAAAATACACAGTATTCCATGGCTTCCTGTTGCCATTCTTGTAAAACCTGGTTAGGGTGTGCAGGGAAGAGAGGTTTGGCTTTAGTGTTAAAAGTATTTCCATTGGCCACCGAGTATGTCAATCAAACGTTCCTGGAACCCTATTGGTCAGTTCGGTGGGTCTATCGCTCCATCTCGCACTGTTTCTCAGTCCATCTGTCTTTAACCGTGCGTTGTCTCATTCCGCGCGTTAGTCTAGTACGGCGCAATTTACAGCAAAATCCTGCTCTTATTACGATAAAGTTGGATATACTGTTGTCCGCATTATTTCGCAGTTTATTGGTGTTGAGTGAAAGGTAAATATCAAAGTAATCGCGTTATAAACGCAGTCCTAGTTTTCTGGGCGTTTGAAATCGGACACCGCTATAACGTCTCCCCTCGGCGCGGAGGGATACACTGTTGGGGCTGACAATGTGGACGGTGCTAAAATGTCTCCTCGGAAGATGAGATGTTACATTTGTAGCGCTCAAAAGAATTAGAATAGAACTTTAGGCAGAGTTACATTTGAGCGCAGTTACATTGTAACAACTCTCGACGCGGACTGTTCGCATTTCCCGGGAAATAGGACGCGTTTTGCACCGTGAATTAGCGGGACCTGAGGCGCGGAGGGGGGAAATTTTGTCCCCCAACTTTTCTGTTTTTCCACTCGGGCTAAAGCGCTATTCTCTCCCGCTGGATGCCGCGCGTGTGACTCGAGAAACGGTGAGTATTTACCGCGTTTATCGGATTTTACACGCGTAAACGTGCAGGTTTTTGACTTTACCGCGTCTGGTGTGATTAATGAACTTTTGTTGCACAGTAAATGTGTGTGAAGTGTTTTGTCTATGAGCTTCGGTGTGTGTGCGGGGTTCGAGTCCAGAGGAAACGGCTTCTTTGTTCAATACTGGCAGCAATGTCAAGTTTAAAACCCCCTGGATAGCTCCTTTTTACCACAGTAACTGTGTGTTTACAACTTTATAGAACATCTGCTGCCTCTTTCGCTTGTATATTTGCTGCAATTCGGGTATTTAAAGTTTTTGATGGTTATAACAGATGAAAGTTTGCATTTGGGTTCAATAAATTCATCTGCGAAGTACATTTGATGCGTTTTACATTTGCTGTGTTTGGAGTTTCCTCCTATTTGCAGTTCTTCTAATGTCCTGGTCTGTTTATTTGACTTTTCTTGGGAAATAACTTTTCCTTTTTCCACTTTTGGGAATGGCTTTTCCATCTTTTCCTGTCTGGAAAACTAGTGGAGGTGTTTACATACTCTTGTGATCTCTATTCTCCCATATGGAGTGTTTCTTGTTGTTCTTGTGTAGTTTTCAAACTTTGTATCGAGGATCGTGTGTTTCTTTGTGTTGGAGAGATTGGAGGTTGGGGGGTGGGGGGGTCTTGTTCACCATTTAGGGTGAACGTGGCCTGAAGTCTTCATATGTTTCGGCCTGTTGCTGATCATGCTTGTGTTGAGTACAATGGGTTATTTTCATCTTATGGATGTTGGATCTATAATGCTGCATTTGCATGTGTTGGAGAAGCTTAAATCCAAGAAGTACTGTGGTAACACCATGGTGCAGTGATATTATATATGTATGTATATGCTGAATGTTCATGTGGTGTTTACATTGTATTCTTTAAAGATATTGCATGTATTGTAATGCAAATATTTTAATGCTACATGTAAACAAATCAATGGAAATGTCATGACTTGTATCCAAAACAACTCCAATTTGTCATTTACTGCTGACATGTAACATGAATACATGTTTTTGACATTTATGCTAAAGTACATGGCCAGAAAAATTAGGTTACGCACTGTTTTGTAGGCTAAATTTTATAGGCTAAAATTCCCTGGTATTTACGCTGTAATTTCAAAAATGTTGTAGTACTTTTTGGGATTTTATGCCCAATGTTGTTTGCCCTCAAAACCATGGTATTTCCATGGCATACACTACTGCTCAAATGTTTAGGTAAAATCAGGTATTTTTTGAAGTGAATTAATACTTTTATGCATCAAGGATGCATTAAAATTGATAAAAGTGGCAGTAAAAACATTTATAATGTTACAAAATATTCCATTTCAAAGAAATGCCATTCCTTTGAACTTTCTATTCATCAAATAATCCTGAAAAATAAAATGTATCACAGTTTCCACAAAAATAGTGGGCAGCACAACTGTTTTCAACATCGATAATAATCAGAAATGTTTCTTGAGCTGCAAATCAGCATATTAGAATGATTTCTGAAGGATCATGTGACACTGAAGACTGCAGTAATGATGCAGAAAATTCAGCATTTGATCACAGAAATAAATTACATTTTAACATATGTTCACGTAGAAAACAGTTATTTGAAATTCTAATAATTTTTCAAAATATTACTGATTTTGCTGTATTTTTGAACAAATAAATGCAGTCTTGGTGATGCTTCTTTCATAAACAGCACAGTATAATCATACTACATGCTCAGAACCATGGTATTTCCATGCTACATGCCCCAATCATGATCTTTGATATTCCTTGGTCAGTGTAAACTGTGCAAGCCATTATTGTGCTGGCTTCATTGCAGCATTTGTGATCTTTAATGTTTCACAGTCATCTACCTGTTGATCATCAATGGAGGTGCTGATTATGATTCCAGTGAAGGTGTTATTGGCACAGTGATGATGACAAGTATTTTTGGATAAGGCTTCTCACTTTTCTTGTGTCTGTGTGATGCAGTGCTGATGTTTAATGAGTTGCTTCATGAATTAAGGAAAAGTGTAAAATCGCAGCACATTGTTTGATTCTGCGTGACGTGACATTTGTCATCTGAAAGCTGCCTAAATTGTTTTCCAGTTTTGAAATGAAAAACATGTTATTGAAGTGCAAATGCATGGAAATTACTGCAAAATGTTATATATAAGAGCTTGCATACCTAATGTTTACATATAAAAATATGTTCCATGTATAGAAATAAACTTGATATTTCATGCTATGGAAATGTTTAATTCCAGGAATCAAAGTTGTTTGTGCATCTAACTAGTTCCCTTACTCTAGGTGTGGGTAAGTGGGTGTTTTTTTTTTTTTTTTCTCGAGTGCTGGACTGGAGACTCTCTGGTGGTCTCCTTTGGTGGTTAACCGATTTCAGATGTGGTGCATTCTGGGAAAAACTCTATTAAAGCAGGTCTGTAATGTAGAGTAGTTCTTCAGATGGAAGCGGCAGCCAGATTATTTTGGATCCTACGCATTCACGTCAGATTTGATTACTAGACCCAGAGGTTCATAGATTCTTGTCCATTATGCATCTCCTTCCCAGCAGGATCATAAACCTGTTTGAGCTGAGAGAGAAAGAGAGAGACGTCGAGCAAGAGAAGCAGATCAAGAGCACACAGGATCGGGATGGCGACGGTGGGGACCGACATGGAGCTGAACGACTTGTTGGATTTCAGTGTTGTAAGTCCAGGAGAATCTTCTGCTGGTTTTAATAACAGACATTCATGGATAGTTGACTTCAAATGTCCAGTGGTATGACATGCAATAAGGTGCAAGAGACTGTGCTGTATTGTGACTGTTGTATGGTAGTCATAACTAAAGGCTGTTGTTAGGCCACACATGTATTTTTGTTATATTGCACCTTATTGCCGTTTTACTTCTTACTTAATTGAGACTAGATAGACACATATAT
>JAFVLL020034778.1:0-66076 GCA_021397915.2 Tor tambroides | reverse complement strand
ATGATACCAAACATGAAAGGGAAAAACAACATTCACAAGATATAACACTTGTGGCATATGGATATTCTTAATGAACTTTGAGTGTAACCTCTTGTGGGGAAAAGGGAGAGGCAGAGATGGCAGGGGGGAGAAGGAGGTCGTAAATGAACAAGGAGATCGGTGCTGTTTGTTGTCTTTGGAGATCTCTTCTCCAGGTTAGTTTTATGGCTTTATTGCATGGCATCTGTCTTTGCGAGAGTTCCTGAGATTTGGCCTAAGAATTAATTTTAGACAGAAATAAATTCACTCCTTACACATAACCTGTGGGACTGAAGTAATGAAGTAGGATTCAACAGTATAATTGTTGTCTCCCAGGTTGAGTACAAGAGTGAGTACAATGCCACCATGAGGGGCATGGGTTGGGTGCCCATTGGTTCACTGGGTGTAGAGACCGCAAAGGTTGGAGGAAAGATCCTGAGTGACCACAACTACCGCACTCACCCCTCCAACTACAAGTTCCACAAACTTATGGATTCTATGGACCTTGCATTGGCTAGCGCTAATAATAAGGTCATGGACAAGGTAGGTTACCTTTTTTAATAAACTAATATAGTAATGATCCATCATTTCTGAGATTTATGTGCATCTAATCTAACTGATGGATTTGTTATTGGATTATTTGGCTACTCTGATAAATAAACAATATTTTGAATGTGTTTTATTATAGCAAGCATACACAGACGCTTGGAACAAGGACAAGATAAATGTCCATATCATGCCTGACAGTCCTGAAATCATTCTTGCAAAGGCTAATGCAATCAACATCAGTGAGGTAGGTGTAGTCTATGTATTTGCAGAATCTTCACAATTTTTACAAGAATATTTTAATAATAAGTACTTATTGAGTAACATACATTTTAGACAAAATATTCACAGCTTTTTCTCCACCAATGAGCATGGTTCTCAGAGCAGAATCAGAACTTGTTGCATGTGTCTGAACAACACACAGTAGAGGTGTTTCTGAATCAGTCTATTTGGATGAATCAGTTGAGTGAATGTATCAGTGATTAATCAAAACACTCACATTTCATCACCTACTGACATAACAATGTAACTTTTGGAAAGAGTCACTAAAAATTCCCTGTAAAAGCATTCCCTTCAAAACAGCACAATTTATACATGTTATTATAACATGTATAAATTGTGCTGTTTTGAATACAGAAAGCCTACAAAGCGGGACTGGAAGCCCTGAAGAAGAAAGGTTATGACCTCAAGGCAGATGCTGTATCAGTGGTTGCAGCTAGGGCCTCCACAAACATTGCCAGTGATGTGAGTTACTAAGATGGATAATCAAATCTTTCTGTCACTAGTGTATCCAAGTATTACTTTTTCTGACTTCTACATATATTCTCATTACAGTACAAGTACAAAAAGGAGTACAACAAAGCAAGAGGACATCATGTTGGTTTCCGTAGCCTCCAGGACGACCCCTTGCTGGTGCACTACATGGAGGTGGCTAGGATACAGAGTGATAAACTATATAAGAAAGGTTATCACAAGTCCAAGCTGAAGTACCATTCACCTGTGGACATGCTGAGTGTTGTTCATGCTAAGCAGGCTACGGCTGCTCAAACCTATGCTGGATACAGGCAGATCATTACACATTATAAAGTTCTGCCTGATGCCATGAACCTAGAGCTGGCCCGCAACATGCAGACGATCGCAAGTGATGTGAGTCAAAATTGTGTCGTTGTATTTTCAATGTTTAATATGTTTTGATTTCTATAAAATGCTATTCTTTTTCAATTTGATTTTACATTGATGGCATCCTCTCTAATTCTGCAGAACATCTACAAGTCTGAGTATAACAATTACATCAGAGGAATTGGGTGGATTCCCATTGGATCTCTGGATGTGGAGAAAGCGAAGACTGCTAGCCGGATAGGCAGCGAGAAACTGTACCGCACACATCCCAGTGACTTCAAGTTCACTAAAGACATGGATTCCATGGATCTGGTCCTAGCTTCAGCCAACAATGAAATCAAAAACAAGGTGAAAGTTGAAACCATTTGACTTGACACTGAGCTTTGCTTTTGATTATCTTGATTATTAGGTTTGGTCAATTGACATAATTAATAGTAGCCAGTATGTTTCAGAATAATTTGCAATCGACTCATTTATTCTTCTTTCAGCAAAAGTATATTGCAGCCTGGGAACAGGACAAAACCAAGATTCACATTACGCCAGATTCGATGGAAGTGGCTCTTGCTCGTCAAAATAAAGTTAACTACAGTGAGGTTAGTGATGGCACCAGATTCATAATTGCTGATTGATTGCAAACAGTAACTGTCATTAAGTCACAGCATTTAAATAATCTTTTCACATTCTTCTTTAGAAACTATACAAACTTGCCAATGAACAAGCAAAGAAAAAGGGTTATGACCTACGTGCTGACGCCATCCCAATTCAAGCTGCAAAAGCATCATGTGCCATTGCTAGTAATGTAAGTTTTTTTCTTATTGGACCCAGCATTTGATTACTTTGTACTTATCAGAATGTAATGGACATTTTAATGGACTTTTCACAGTATAAGTACAAGGCTGGTTATCGTAAGCAAGTTGGTCATCACATTGGAGCCCTGAGCATCCAGGATGATCCTCTGCTCATGCTGGCTTTGAACTCAGCTAGGATTGCTAGTGATGCTCTTTACAAGAAAGACTTCAACAAGTCCAAAACCAAGTTCCACCTCCCAGTGGACATGTTAGCTTTTGAGTTGGCCAAGAAGAACCAGATCCAGGTCAATGATGCCAACTACAGAACCTACCTGCACAACTGGACCTGCCTGCCTGACTCCAATGACGTCGTACAGGCCAGACAAGCCTATGACCTCCAGAGTGACGTAAGTCTGATTTTACTGCAGTTTTGTGCATATATAAATAAGGCTGATGGCTCATCCTTATGAAGCTTGTAAGCACTCTTTTCACACGTGTCTGCTCTTAGGCGGTGTACAAGGCAGATCTGAAATGGCTTCAAGGTCTCGGATGGGTCCCCATTGGTTCACTTGATGTTGAGAAAACGAAAAAGGCTGGAGAAATCCTAAGTGAAAAGAAGTATCGTCAGCACCCAAGCAACTTTAAGTTCACTTGCACAAATGAAGACATGCCACTGGTCTTGGCCAAAGCCAATAATGAAATTATGAACAAGGTATCTTTACATTTGATATCTAGACCTATATAGAAAATGTCTAAAGTATTGTTTGTGACATCGGTTTTGATGCCAAATTCTCTCTTCTTTCTTGCAGTCAAAATATGTTGAAGCTTGGAACAATGATAAAACAAAGATTCACATCATGCCAGATGCAATGGATGTGGTTCTTGCAAAGCAAAACAAAGTCAACTATAGTGAGGTCAGTATTTCAAATTTAGAGTTGAGTATACAGTTGTATATAAGAGTATTCTTTTTTACATATAAGCAAATATTCTAAATATTAACCCTGAGTCATACTGTATATAGATTAAGGGCCAGATTTACTAAACAGGGCAAATTAGTGTTAGAGCGCAATTCCATAAAAGTGCCCATTGGAGGGGAAAATTCTTTGTGTGATTTACTGACAATGCACACATTAAAGAACACAGACGCAGCCAGATCATTTCCATAATGACCAGCGCAATCTACCAAGAGCAGCGCAAATTAGCGCCTGCTTTAAGACATGCTTTTTTGGGCCGTTAAATAATGGTGCAAATACCAGTAATTTGACAAGCGGAAACGTTAGTAAATCGCGTTATATGATTCATTTTAATACTCTCCTCCCATAAATTTTGCATCTGAAAGGAAAACTCCTGCAAATGCATATTTAATAAGGTCAGGTGCAAAAATAACTGTGTCCACGCCTTTTCAGCACTAATTCTTCACTGTATGTCTTTAGCAAACCCTGACAGTACTATTTTAGTGCCAGACTGTTTGCACTGGTGCAAGCTGTTAGTATATCTGGCCCAAAGAGTGATGAGCAATGGTTTTAAGACAACAAAAGATAAATGATATTCTGCTGTTGCCAAGTTTGTTCAAATATTTTGTCTGATTTGCTCTGCAGAAACAATATAAACTTGCCAATGAACTGGCCAAGAAAAAGGGTTACGATTTGCGCAATGATGCCATATCTATCATCGCAGCCAAAGCCTCCAGGGACATTGCTAGTGACGTAAGTACAACAAACTGATTAGGGAGTATATGACATATTGAGGATATACTGTCATTTGCTACACTGAGAATATTTTCTTTCTTTGCAGTACAAGTACAAGACTGGTTATCGTAAGCAAGTTGGCCATCACATTGGAGCCCGCAGCATCCAGGATGATCCTCTGCTCATGCTGGCCTTGAACTCAGCTAGGATTGCTAGTGATGCTCTCTACAAGAAGGACTTCAACAAGTCCAAGACCAAGTTCCACCTCCCAGTGGACATGTTAGCTTTTGAGTTGGCCAAGAAGAACCAGATCCAGGTCAATGATGCCAACTACAGAACCTACCTGCACAACTGGACCTGCCTACCCGACTCCAATGATGTTGTCCAGGCCAGACAAGCCTATGACCTCCAGAGTGACGTACGTGACATCCAGTTTCTGTTAAGAAATATTAATTTATCCATTTCTGGATCTTCATTGAATTGATTTTCTGTTTTACATTTTAGTTTGTAGTTAGGATATAATGGCAGGAGGAATTACTTGGGTCTCTGTTGTCTTCTTGATGTTGAGAAAGAGATAAAGCTACAGAGATACTGATGAATAAACTGTATAGAATCACTAACAGGGATTCTTTCCATATATGTCTGCTTTTAGGCTATTTACAAGGCTGATCTGAAATGGCTTCAAGGTCTTGGATGGGTCCCCATTGGTTCAGTAGATGTTGAGAAAGTGAAAAAGGCTGAAGAAATCCTGAGTGAAAGGAAGTACCGCCAACACCCAAGCAACTTCAGATACACCATGACAACTGAAGACATGCCGATGGCCTTGTCTAAAGCCAATAACGATGTCATGAACAAGGTAGCTTCTGAAATGATAAAACATGCATATGTAATTTTCTAATTACATTTTATTACATCTGTTTTAGACAGTTATTATGTGGGTGTGATTTTTTTTTTTAAATTTCATACTCCTGTTTGACAGCAACAATATGTTGATGCATGGAACAAAGACAAGACAAAGATCCATATTATGCCAGATGCTATGGACATTGTACTCGCAAAACAAAACAAGGCCAACTACAGTCTGGTAAGTATGACACAACCAGAGATGGGCACAAATACATCAAAATGTATTTAAAATAAAAATACAAAATACTGTGTGGAAAAATGTATTTAAATACAAATACAGAATACTGTGTGGGAAAATGTATTTAAATACAAATACAGTATTTTGTATTTTGAAAATACACAAAATACATTTGAAATTGGCCATCCAGTAAAGTAACACTATTAAGGCCTGTTTACACCAAGAACGATAATTATAAAGGTAACTATATTAGTGTATTCTAAGTATACAATGCAGTTGTGTCATCTGTCACTTTAAATGCTCAAGCTCTTTAAAGCAGAAATGATTCCGATTGGCTGTCAATGTTTTTATCATTCATCATTTTTTTGCTGTTATGGTTATAGTTGTGGTGTGCTATCTTCTATTCACTTAGATTTAGGATGTACTCACACTAGGGGATCTGATCCGTGCTTGAGCGCGATTGACCCCCAAAGTCCAGTTCATTTCACAAGTGTGACTGCTCTGTACCGTGTCCAGTGCGGTTCGTTTAACCATGCTCTGGCCCGCTTGAAGAGGTGGCTCGGGTGCGGTACGCATGTAGTGTGACCGCTAACCACGCCGGAGCATGGAACAGTTAAAGGTGAGGTATGTAATTTTTCAAAAACGCTTTAGAAAACGCTTTAGAGTCGGGGCCGAGTACCAAAACAAACTTATAGCCAATCAGCAGTAAGAGGCGTGTCTACTCATGATATGGAGGAGAGAGCGTTCAGTGAACAGCTGAGCCGAGTGACAGAAACAGATGGCGGATAAAAAACAAAAGAGGAAAAGGTCTGCGGAATGATAAGGCAAGAAGTGGGACCCGTGTAAATATCGGATCAGCTTTCCAGCGCTGGAGAGAACTCCAGGAGCGGAAGGCCTGCGATCAGACGCCGAGGTTGCTTTGTTTCTTCTCCATAGGTGAGTAACACCGTGTCTACACCGGACGCGCCGCGCCGCAACAGCTAATGTCTGCCTGGACGCGATAAAGCGACCGTTGAAAATCATTTGAAGTTTGTGTCAGCACGTCATAAATAGAACGCGGCAGCAGTTTTCTGTCGGGGATTTGTCGCGCCGCGCAGCATCCAGTGTAGACAGCATCACTGATTATAATGACTTCTATAGTATTTTGTCGCGCCGCTCGCGTCCGGTGTAGACACGGTGTAACATTGGTTTTGCTTTGTTTCACAGAACTAATCGTTGCATGGGTTGTGTAGGCTACGTATGTGTGGGGCGGAGCTATAAAAATAGGGGCGAGACCCTATAAGGGTAGGGGCGTGTTTGTTTTGGTGATTTCAAATATCAACATTGGCTTCCAGAAATCGCTTACCCCACCTTTAATGTACTATTTTTGTATGCGCTATTGTTATCATTATGACAGCAAAAATCTTTATAACTACTTGGATATCACAATTTTCAATTAATTTAATTCGAGTACATTTAGATTTATAATGGGTCTGGTTCTCATCTTATTGATGAACAGGTATTATAGTTTGCGTGTAAAGCTGCAAATTCCACCATTAACCGCAGCTACCTCTGTAATAATCCTGTGATATCTGTCTGTTAGCGAAAGGACAATCGCGCTTGGGCTTTAGTACAAGGCAGCTGTGCCTAGTGCGAGTATGCCCTTAGAACAATTAAAAAAAAAAAAATCTTTATTATTAGCATTATAGTTATCTTTGTCTTGGGGTACACACACACAGAAAGCTGCTTATTACTCATTTATCCATGTTTCTTTATCGCTCTGACGTGTCAATAGCTCCTGCCCACTAAAAGCTCCACAGATATATTTGCATACCACAATGATATAGAAATGATATAGAAAAAGTTCAATCGATTTACACTTTATATCATCGCCGACATTTATATTGTCATATCGCCATAGCAAGCAGTAATGATTAAAGTTTAATGAACACATTTGACTAGCTAGTTGATAAAAACCAAAATCTGACCAAAAAAACCCTAACAAGACTGACTAGTGCTAATGCTATGTTCCCCTTGCTAGGGGTTTTTGTTTTTTACCTGCTGGGACAGGTATGCTTTTTTCCCACAAAAGCAAGATCACCTTGTTTTAATGTTAAAGTCATGCACATAGTAGTGCAATAACCATTTCAAGCATTTTGTATGGTTTATACACAGCAAAACAGCATGTATTTGACTGAAAATCCAGAATCATCAACAAGCTATCTGTAAAGATAGCACTGTGAATGATGAGATAGTTGTCAACAAATGGGATGCTACATTTTATTCAAAATTAAATATCTTAAATATCTATGATTTTGACTTTAATAACATTTTCCCAGGAAAAGCATGAAAGTGGCATGTTTGAGCTAGTTGATACAGGAAACCAGCAGTCTAATAAAGAGGTTGATTGGCAAAAAGTATTTTATGTATTTTGAAAATACAAAAATACTAAGATTAAATGTATTTAAATACAAAATACATTTGATTTTTTTCAAAGGTATTAAAATACAAAATACAAAATAGTATTTTGTATTTCACATACGTATTTTAAATACATGTATTTGAAATACTGCCCATCCCTGGACACAACATTGACCTCTTAGTGGTACATAATGGATTTTGTTGATTAATAATTAATATATTTTTTTCTACTTTTTTTTTTTTTTTTTTAATAAAATAACTGTTTATTTGAATGTTTTTTTAAAAGAAATTATACAAGCTTGCAAATGAGGAAGCTAAAAAGAAGGGCTATGACATGCGAAATGATGCTATCCCAATCAAAGCAGCCAAGGCCTCCAGGGACATTGCCAGTGATGTGAGTATTTTGAGTTATAGCATCTAAAATGAACAAAACATTCCATAGAATTAACTCATGCCTTAAACCACTCTTTCTTTTAAATAGTATAAGTACAAGACTGGTTATCGTAAGCAAGTTGGTCATCACATTGGAGCCCTGAGCATCCAGGATGATCCTCTGCTCATGCTGGCCTTAAACTCAGCTAGGATTGCTAGTGATGCTCTTTACAAGAAGGACTTCAACAAGTCCAAGACCAAGTTCCACCTCCCAGTGGACATGTTAGCTTTTGAGTTGGCCAAGAAGAACCAGATCCAGGTCAATGATGCCAACTACAGAACCTACCTGCACAACTGGACCTGCCTACCCGACTCCAATGACGTTGTCCAGGCCAGAAAAGTCTATGACCTCCAGAGTGACGTAAGTATGTTACATGTAGACATGTTACATTCAGGATTTGAGAAGTAAGAACTCCATGTTTCAAATACCTAGTTTATAGAGACATGTTGGTTCACTACTTAATTCTAATTTTATTCTGTTTTTTTCTCAGGCGATATACAAAGCTGATTTAAAATGGCTTCAAGGTCTCGGATGGGTTCCCATTGGTTCGGTTGATGTTGAGAAAGTGAAAAAGGCTGCAGAAATCCTAAGTGAAAGGAAGTACCGTCAGCACCCAAGCAACTTCAAGTTCACTTGCACAACTGAAGACATGCCACTGACCTTGGCCAAAGCCAATGCAAACATCATGAACAAGGTAGCCTGCTTTGATCAGTAGCAGAATTTTCTTCTCTTTTCCAATGTAATTTGTAAAGATACATTGCATATATGTATTTTTTATTTTTCCTTACATTATAGAAAAGCTATGTGGAAGCTTGGGAAAAGGATAAGACCAAGATCCACGTCATGCCAGATACAATGGAGATAGTGCTTGCTAAACAGAACAAAGTTAACTACAGTGTGGTGAGTCATTCATTTCAAGTCTCGAATTCAAGATGAGAAGTCATATTTGTTTTTTTCTCATATTTCCTTTTCTGCTTAATCCTATTCCAGAAACAATACAAGCTTGCCAATGAGGAGGCCAAAAAGAAAGGCTATGACATGCGTGGTGATGCTATTTCTATAAAAGCAGCTAAAGCCTCTCGGGATATCATCAGTGATGTGAGTGCTCTCTACCTTTGTTCTTCATTCATAGTCTTATGGTTCAGAATGTGTAAAATGCTTTTTTTTTGTTTTATCCATTCTTATTGTTCTTTAATCCTTCAACTGTAGTACAAGTACAAGGCTGGTTATCGTAAGCAAGTTGGTCATCACATTGGAGCCCTCAGCATCCAGGATGATCCTCTGCTTATGCTGGCCTTGAACTCAGCTAGGATTGCTAGTGATGCTCTTTACAAGAAAGACTTCAACAAGTCCAAAACCAAGTTCCACCTCCCAGTGGACATGTTAGCTTTTGAGTTGGCCAAGAAGAACCAGATCCAGGTCAATGATGCCAACTACAGAACCTACCTGCACAACTGGACCTGCCTGCCTGACTCCAATGACGTCGTACAGGCCAGACAAGCCTATGACCTCCAGAGTGACGTAAGTCTGATGAAAGTCCTTTTAACTTTTATTGTTTCTTTTTACACTCATTTCAAATTTCTTATTATTTTTTGCATGACTATTTAGGCGGTGTACAAGGCTGATCTGAAATGGCTTCAAGGAATCGGATGGGTTCCCATTGGTTCAGTAGATGTTGAGAAAGTGAAAAAGGCTGGAGAAATCCTAAGTGAAGGGAAGTACCGCCAACACCCAAGCAACTTCAAGTTTACCCTTACAACTGAAGACATGCCACTAGTTTTATCTAAAAATAATGCTACTAATATTAACAAGGTAAATCTGCTCAGTAGGTTTCTCAACACAACAACCCTCACAAATAGCATAAAGGTTTAAATGTCTGAGTTCTAATTTTATTCAACTCTTATAGAAACTTTACACCGAATCCTGGGACAAGGATAAAACCAAAATCCATGTTATGCCTGACTGTATGGAAGTTCTGTTGGCAAAGCAGAATAATATAAATTACAGTGAGGTATGTATATGTCTGAATATTTTTCTTTTTTCCCAAAAAACTCTTTAAATCTGTAGTAATAACACAATCTGTAAAATATTTTCCAATTTTAGAAAAGGTATAAACTTGCCAACGAAGAATCTAAGAAGAAGGGCTATGATTTGCGTGGTGATGCTATTGCTATCAAAGCAGCTAAGGCTTCCAGGGATATCATCAGTGATGTGAGTGCTTATTAGAACATAGTTTGTGTCATACACACTTAACTGTTGACAGTTACCTTCTGAAACCCTTTTAGTAATTTAGTAATTCTTTTTAGTACAAGTACAAGGCTGGTTATCGTAAGCAAGTTGGCCATCACATTGGAGCCCGCAGTGTCCAAGATGATCCTCTGCTCATGCTGGCCTTGAACTCAGCTAGGATTGCTAGTGATGCTCTCTACAAGAAGGACTTCAACAAGTCCAAGACCAAGTTCCACCTCCCAGTGGATCTGCTGTCTCTTGAGTTGGCCAAGAAATGCCAGATCCAAGTTAACGATGCCAACTACAGAACCTACCTGCACAACTGGACCTGCCTACCCGACTCCAATGACGTCGTCCAGGCCAGAAAAGTGTATGACCTCCGTAGCGATGTACGTTTGTCAAACTAAAATGCCAGTCAAATATTTGTACAGATTTTGAATTTTTAATTAAATATGAACTGTATAGTTCTGAAAAGTCACATTTTGTCTCCACCTCAGGCTGTGTACAAAGCAGACATGGAGTTTATGACCGGTGTAGGATGGGTCCCGATTGGCTCGCTTGATGTCCTGAAAGCAAAGAAAGCAGCTGAGATCCTCAGCGATCGACTGTACAGACAAAAACCAGACACATTTAAATATACACAAGACATGCAGTTTATGCCTTTGGTGCTTGCCAAGGCAAATGCCCAAATTATGGATCAGGTTAGTAGAATAAAAAAGTCATATGACTGGAATCCAACTATACTATGTCAACAAAATTCTCTGGAGAACAATTTAGTCACAATATCAATTACTACATGAAGTTTAATATATATTAGTTTGTATAAATTATTCTTTTCATGTTAATTTTGATTCATTGCAGGATGTTTTAATTTTCCACAATAACAGCTCTCATAGTATTTAATTTTTTTTGCGTTTTAGCATCAATACCATGCAGCGTGGGAGAGTGACAAGATCAAGATCCATATCCCTCCTGATACCCCAGAGATTGTGCTCTCAAGTGCTAATGCAATGAACAATAGTAGGGTAGGTATCACTTCTGAATGATTGGTCTTTCTTCATTATATATTTGTTTTAGTTGTTAAACTAAACATCACAAATTCATGCATTCTGTTTGATTTCCAAAATTAGTCCTATTCATTATTTCACTTTAAAAAAAAATTGCTTGCAGAAACTGTACAGACAAGCAGTTGAGGACATCTTCAGGAAAGGTTACGACCTCAAACCTGATGCTGTTGCCATCAAGGCTGCTAAAGCATCCAGAGATATTATTAGTGATGTGAGTATATTCCTTCTTAACATTTTCGGTCCCACTTTATATTAGGTGGCTTTATGTACTTACATTTAAATTAATAATTTGATACAATGCACTGATTGTGTACGTACATGTTTTTACATTGTACTTATATTTTTAAAAAATACCTTCATGTTATTACATCTGTAATTAATTTCTGTAATTACCTTTATAATTACACTGTTGACCCATGCCTTACACCTTAACCCACCCTTAAACCTACCCATACCACCAAACCTGTCCCTAACCTTACCCATATCCCACCTCAATAGCAGCAAAAGTGTTTTGCAATACAGTATGAACACATTAAGTACACTGTACTTTTTTGTGAAGTAAGTACATAGTAGTTAAGGCCACTTAACATAAAGTGGGACCACATTTTCTTATGTTTCAAGCTGACTGATACATTTTCTATTTTATTGCCCTGTCACATAAATATAAATATAAATAGGAGCCATCTTTAAAGCTAAAGCATCATGTGCCATTGCTAGTAATGTATGTTTTTCTTCCTTACTGGACCCAGCATGTAATTACTGTGTACTTATCAGAATATAATGAATGTTTTAATTAATTTTTCACAGTACAAGTACAAGGTTGGTTATCGTAAGCAAGTTGGCCATCACATTGGAGCCCGCAGTGTCCAAGATGATCCTCTAATCATGCTGGCTTTGAACTCAGCTAGGATTGCTAGTGATGCTCTCTACAAGAAGGACTTCAACAAGTCCAAGACCAAGTTCCACCTCCCAGTGGACCTGCTGTCTCTTGAGTTAGCCAAGAAATGCCAGATCCAAGTTAACGATGCCAACTACAGAACCTACCTGCACAACTGGACCTGCCTACCCGACTCCAATGACGTTGTCCAGGCCAGGAAAGTCTACAATCTTCAGAGTGATGTGAGTTTCTGTGGAATTTTAATTTGTAACCATAATAAAAAGACCTACTGTATACTACCAGCATTGTCTGTTTTTTTAATTTATTTTTTTACTGTTTCTCATGTATTTTCTGCCATCAGGCTGTGTATAAGGCTGATATGGAATGGATCAGAGATACAGGATGGGTACCCATAGGCTCAGTTGATGTAGAGAAGGCTAAAAAGGCTGCTGAGATTCTGAGTGAAAGGAAGTACAGACAACATCCAAGCAACTTCAAGTATACATGCAAGACAGATGGCGTACCTTTTGCTCTTGCCCAAGCTAATGCCAAGATCATGGACAAGGTATTATTTTCCTAGAAAACTGTACTAATCTGTGTAAAAGTTAAAAATGAATTGCTGTTTGAAATCACTGTTGCAGGCTGAGATGTTGTAGACCAAAGGTGAATGTGTTTAACTTTTTGTCTTCATTATTGCTGCATTGCAGAACGCATATGTTGATGCCTGGAATAAGGAGAAGATCCATATCCATGTCATGCCAGACACCCCTGAGATCGTTCTTGGAAAACAAAACAAACTCAACACAAGCATCGTAAGTACAGCACTTTGTAGTGATCAATAAATCAGAAATAAATGCACACTAGTTTAGTTTTTAATCCTGTTAAATCGTTATGTGTTGCTTCATCATGTTCTCTGCAGAAATATTACCGTCAAGACTATGAGAACAGCCTCAAGAAGGGCTACTTCCTGCCTAAGGATGCTGTCGCAGTGAAATCTGCCAAGGCCTCCAGAGACATCATTAGTGATGTAAGTCTCAGTGTGGCTCTTATCTAAAAAATTAAACACACACTCTTAAATGATAGTGCTCAAATTTCTTTTATGTCATAAAACCTTGCAGTACAAGTACAAAGCTGGATACAGGAAGCAGCAAGGGCACCACATTGGAGCCCTCAGCATCCATGATGATCCCTTGATCATGTTGGCCTTGAACTCAGGCAAAATTGCTAGTGATCTTCTATACAAGAAAGACTTCAACAAATCCAAGACCAAGTTCAACCTCCCAGCGGACCTGCTGTCTCTTGAGTTGGCCAAGAAATGCCAGATCCAGGTCAATGATGCCAACTACAGAACCTACCTGCACAACTGGACCTGCCTGCCTGACTCCAATGATGTCGTCCAGGCTAGGAAGGTCTATGACCTGCGCAGTGATGTATGTATATGCTTTGTTTGACACACTTTGCTGTTTATACTGGTTTGTTACATAGCTCTATTAATAATGTTTTTGTTGTAAACTTTCAATCTAGGCTGTATACAAAGCTGACCTTGAGTGGATCTGTGGATGTGGTTGGATGCCGCAAGGATCTATTGACGTCGTCAAAGCCAAGAATGCTCAGGCTATCCTTAATGAGAATCTGTACCGCCAGCATCCCAGCACTGTCAAGTTCACCAGTGCTGTGGACTTGCCTGCTATTGTCCTAGCCAAGCAAAATGCTGACATCCTTAGCGATGTAAGATTATTGCCTTTCCTTTTCATTGGTACTCAAATGTTAATGTTCAAATTACAATGAAACTAAGGTTGAAGACCGTTGCTCTAATAAGCATGGAAATGAATAGCACAAACATCAGATGAAATAATGGTTTTTATTTTTTATTTGCAGTGAATGATTAATAAAAATTTCTAATTTTTGAAAGAAATATAATTATAATTATTAAGTTATTATTATAGTAATTACAATTATATGTACAGTTAATTAGAAATGTAAAATTGTGCTAAATGAGTGTAATGTGTCTTTTTTACTTTTGCATCAATGTGTGCCTTTAACCTTTTTTTTATTATATGAATTATGATTTTGTTCACAGAGGAAATACAGAGAAGCATGGGACAAAGATAAGACATCTATCCACATCATGCCAGATACACCTGCCATTGAGTTGTCCAGAGCCAATGCCATTGCCATCAGCAATGTAAGCAAACTCGCATGCAAGATTGCTGAGTATGACTAAAATGAACACTATTTTGTGAAATTAATTAATGTGTTTTGATTTTCCACCTTTTTTGGCCTGTTGCAGAAAATGTATACCAAAGACTGGGATGCTACAAAGGCGAAGGCATACCACATCAAGGAGGATGCCGTGTCTGTGATCAAGGCTAAAGCCTCCAGAGATATCGCCAGTGACGTAAGACATCACAAAGTCATGTTTTTCTTCCTGTTTTCTGAATGTACTACTATTTTCTCTCTCTTATATTGTGAAAGATCTTAAATTTTGTCTTTTAAATCCCCTGTCTGCTATTTAAGAGTAATGCTTATCTTTCAAATGCAGTACAAGTACAAGGCTGGTTATCGTAAGCAAGTTGGCCATCACATTGGAGCCCGCAGTGTCCAAGATGATCCTCTGCTCGTGCTGGCTTTGAACTCAGCTAGGATTGCTAGTGATGCTCTCTACAAGAAGGACTTCAACAAGTCCAAGACCAAGTTCCACCTCCCAGCGGATCTGCTGTCTCTTGAGCTGGCCAAGAAATGCCAGATCCAAGTTAACGATGCCAACTACAGAACCTACCTGCACAACTGGACCTGCCTGCCTGACTCCAATGACGTTGTACAGGCCAGGAAGGTCTATGATCTGCGTAGTGATGTAAGCTGAGCTTTGATTGTGCATTTTTTATTTTAATTTACAAAATACAGTGTTATACATTGTTTCATTTGATGGTTTTTGATGTTTAGGCTGTGTACAAGGCTGACCTGGAGTGGCTCAGGGGATGTGGATGGATTCCCCATGAGTCTGTTGAAGTCATCAAAGTGAGGAATGCCCAAAAGATTCTGTCTGATGTAAGTCATTTGGCACTATATACTGTAATTGCTTCTACCAGTACTTCTACCAGCAGAAGTACTATAATTACTTTCTGCAGAAATGTAATGAGTTGCTGATTTTTTTCTGATTCACAGAGAGGCTACCGTTTGAAACTGGATGAGCAGAAATATACAACACCCATTGAAAGAATTGACTTTGTGCGCTCCAAAAATGCCGCTGATGTGCTCAATGAGGTAAGCAAGAATATATATATTATACAATCATCCAGTCATACAGAGGAAAACAGCAATGAAGTTGGAAATGTACAAAATTTTAATGAAATATTATATTAATATATATTAATCAGACAATATTATAAGGTTATTTTTAAGCAGTTTCCATAGATGTTCAAAGTATAAAATAAAACTTTGGTTTATAAGCCATATTATTTAATTTTCTTCATAATAGTGAATGGATGGTAGGAGATTTTCAGGGCACACTTCAAACATGTGATTAAATACATCCTTAACCAAGGCAAGGCATTTGTTACCTAATCTAGCTTTCTAACTGTCACGGTTCACTACTGTCAAGGGAACTCACACGTAGCACACAGGGATGACGATAGACACCGGACAAAGAAACAGGGAACTGAACACTTTTTAAATACACAGACAATTAGGGACTAAGGACTAGACACACCTGAACCAAATGACATAATGAACGGGAGACAGAAACTGGGTCACGGAGCACATGGGGAGCAAAAACACAACAAAAACAGTCCAGGGGCGTGACACTAACAAACCTGAAATTGTAAATTGCTTTGGATAAAAACAGTCTATATGCATAAATGTAAATACTTGGTTCATTTGCCTAATCATTTCAACATAATATATAAATGTTTTAGTTTTAATTAACAGCACACTTCATAACAGTAATTCACAGTGCATTACATATGCAAAATAAAATAAGTTTAGAAAGTCATTTTGAAACTATAAAATAAATAAGAAAATAAAAAACAAAGAAGTAAAACTGAAAAAATGAAATAAAAGTTTATTTTAAAAATTGAAGTATAGTTACTATTACCATTGCTATTGCTCTTACTATTACTATTAAACAACATAACTATTACAGTATATTTAGTTGACAAAATCATGTTCTCTCCATTGAAATGTTGTCATCCCCAAGACATTAGTTTCACATGTGGTTTTCAGATATGACTGTTTTCTAAGTCTTTTTTATTTTTTCTTCTCAGGCTAAGTACCGTGAGGCCTGGCACCAGGACAAGATTAAATACACGCTGACAGACTCTCCAGTTTTGGCTACAGCCAGGGAAGTGTCCAAAATGTACCACCCGGTAATGCAATTTTCTTTTTGAAAAATAAATGCTGTCTGTAATGATTGCTTAAAGGTGAGTGCTAAGAGAAATGCCATTTGAAACACCACTTGTAGCACTTCTACACCAAAAACTGGGACAAGACCAAGGCCACATCATACTTCATGCCCGGAGATGCAGTTCCAATCAAACAATGCATCCAGACCTCCAAAGTACAGAGTAATGTAAGTAAATATATAAAACTATACCTAAACCCATTTCACTGTAATTTTATTCATGCTCACAAATAAATTATCCTCTTTTTTGCAGTACAAGTACAAAGAGGGTTACCGTAAGCAAGTTGGCCATCACATTGGAGCCCTGAGCGTCCAGGATGATCCTCTGCTCATGCTGGCCTTGAACTCAGCTAGAATTGCTAGTGATGCTCTCTACAAGAAAGACTTCAACAAGTCCAAAACTAAATTCAACCTACCAGTGGACATGCTGGCATTTGAACATGCAAAGAAATGCCAGATCCAAGTCAATGATGACAACTACAGAACTCGCCTGCACCAGTGGACATGCTTGCCTGATCAAAACGATGTCATTCAAGCCCGTAAAGCGTATGACTTAGCCAGTGACGTAAGTATTGTTTAATGAGGTTTTTAATAATTAAAATAATTCTTCTTGTTTATTAAAATATGAGAATGAAGGTAAAGTTTTGTTTGTGTTATAAGACATCTGATATGACTGATCTGAATATAATATAATGTAATGTAATATAATATAATGCTCTCCCTCCAGAATGTCTACAAAGCAGATCTGGAATGGTTACGTGGTTGTGGATGGGTGGCTGCTGATTGTGTGGATCATGTCAAAGTCCGAAATGCCCAACAGGTTATGAATGATGTAAGTTTGACCAGACAGTTTTTTGTGCAAATTCTCACTTATAATACAAACCTCCTCTATCTTACAACAATGCCTGTTTGTTTTCCCCATGCAGAGGCTTTACAAGAAGGATGCTAAGGAAAACTTTGGCAGATTTACCCACATTGTGGATCGCCCTGAGGTTGTTCTTGCAAAGGTCAACGCCTTTAACCTCAGCGATGTAAGTGTGTCTCAGATTTGGCCATTTTCATCTTCATAGGCAAAACCTGGTGTGAAGAGGTTAACTTATTTACCACGTCGATCTTTCTGATGTTACTCAGCTGAAGTACAAAGAATCATTTAACCTGGAGAAGGGCCACTACATTGGATCTGAGGATACACCACAGCTGGCTCACTCTAGAGAGGTCGCAAAGATGATCAGTGAGGTAACGATGCCCATTCCAGACTTATTTGTATGTATTTGCATTTTATTTATGTGATACATTTAGAATTAGAATGTTTTGTTGTTGTTATTCTAGAAATTGTACAAAGTCAACTGGGATGAGAGCAAAGCCACTGGCTACCGGCTGAACCATGAATATATGCCAGTACAGCAAGCCAAGAGGACCAGGGACATAGTCAGTAATGTAAGTATCAAAAATAGACCCTTTACTTATTGCCACAGTGCAGTGATGGGGCAGAACCACATATGTTTAATAAAGGTTTTTAGTATGATACCCCTGTTGATTTTTGACTGGTTTAGAAGTGATGTATACAATTGTTAATTGTTTCTTGTATTGAAATACTGCAGTATAAGTACCTTGATGCTCATGAGAAAGCCAAAGGCCACTACATGGCTTCAACACTGGTTGACTACCCTGAGGTGGTTCGCTCTGGCCAAATGGAGAAAATGAAGAATCTGGTGAGTTGTTTTTATTATTACTATGCCTGAGTTCTAAGGTCGCTGTTCTTTGATATTCACTTGTTATAGTTTATATTTTAATTCCTCATTAACCAGACTTTTTTGATCTGTCTAACAGAGAGACTACCACAAAGCCTACAATGAAACCAAAACTAAGCTCCACATTCCTGCTGATATGATCAGCCACGTGGTTGCCAAGAAATGCCAGGAAATCCTGAGTGATGTGCTATACCGTACATACCTGCACCAGTGGACATGCCACCCTGATCAGAACGATGCCATCCGTGCACGCAAGGCCAATGAGATCTTGAGTGATGTGGGTTATGGTCACAGTGATATTTAGACTGAGTCAGGTTTGTTGAGTGGCTGCATTTGACTAGTTTGTCGCTGGCAGGTGTTCTACAAAGAAGACCTGAACTGGATGAAGGGCGTTGGCTGTTACGTCTGGGACACTCCTGAGATCGTACGTGCCAAGAAGTCATATGAGCTGCAGAGTGATGTGAGTAACATTTTTGCGACTCATCTAGCCATTGACGATGAATTATGTTTCCACCTGTTTGAAGGTTTAATGTTTGTTTTTACACAGATTAAATATAAGGCAGAAGGCAAGAAGGAATGGAACAACTACTCCATTGTGACAGACACACCTGTATATGTGACTGCTGTCCTGGGCCACACTTGGGCCAGTGAGGTTAGTACTCACATTAATCTCCCATGATTTGCTCACTGAAATAAGAGCACACTATTTTTGATTTCACCCGGTAATATGCTGCATATTTTATGTTTTATCCACAGTTGAACTACAGAGAGGCGTATCACAAGGAGAAACACATTTACACCACTGTTCTGGACACCTGTGACTACGCAAGATGCTTCAACCTGAAGGAGATCTACAGCACCGTAAGCCTGCATAAAAACCTCCAAAATGCTGAGTTACTGGTTTTATTTGTTGTCCTAGTTTCTGAAATATCTTTGTGTACATTCAGAAAGCCTATTCTGCAGCTTGGGACAAGATCAAGGCCAAGAGCTACAGCATCCCTCACGATTCCCATGCCTTAGTCCATGCCAAACAACAGAAGGTGGTCCTGAGCAATGTGAGTCTCTTCACCAATCCCTTCTCCAGTGCCTCCATAGAAAGAGAACTGTCTGATTGTCCTAAACATACTGGACATTATACCTTCTTTGGTTCCTGTAGGTTAAATACAAGGAAGATTATGAGAAGTTCAAGACCCTGTACAGCCTGCCTAAGTGTCTTGAGGATGACCCCGCTACTGCAAGATGTATCAAAGCTGGAAAACTGGTTCTGGATGTGAGTAGAGCATCAGCTGAGGTCCAGTTTTGTAACTTACTAGATGTCAAAATAATTGAAACTTCTTTGTAACACCTTTTCCCTTAGCGCCTGTACAAAGACAAATATGAGAAGACCAAGGCAAAGGTCCACGTACCTCCCGACATGCTTGACATCGTATCCGCACGCAATACTCAGAAGACTGTCAGTGGAGTCGACTACCGTAAATATCTGCACCAGTGGATCTGCCTGCCTGACATGCAGGTGTACGTGCATGCCCGCAAGGTCAACGAGCAACTGAGCGACGTGAGTTATACCTGTACTTCCAAATACGCTTCATTTTTTTGTGTACTGTCATGTGCAAACAGATTCCACTGGTTTAAGTGAGATTGCTAACTGGTTTTAGGTGTTTACATTGCATCTCATTTCAGATCTTCTACAAAGATGACCTCAACTGGTTGAAGGGTATTGGCTGCTATGCTTGGGACACTCCTGAGATTCTTCGTTGTAAGCAATCTATGAAACTGCAGAGCGAAGTAAGTCTCATTTCATTTTCTTTCAGTTTACTCCTCCTTCTCCATCCTCTCACATGTTGTTTTCTTCTCCTGTGTGCTGTTCTCTTTCAGAATCTTTACAGAGCTAAGGGAATCGAGCACTTCAAGGACTACACTGTGGTCACAGACACCCCCGTCTATGAAACATGCAAGCAGAGCGCTAAAAACCTGAGTGAGGTATCTTCTCAAAAACATGAATTAACTTAAATTAAAGTTCCCTTGTTGCAGTTTGACTGAGGCAGAACCTTCTAACTCATATACTTCCTGTCTACAGCTTAACTACCGTCATGACTATGTCACAAACGTCATGGGTAAAAACACTGCTCCCGCTGTGACGGTCGATACTGAAAGGGCCCGTCAAGCCAACTACATCCAGAGCGACGTATGATGCCTCTTACCAACAACAACTACATAAGAGCATGTAATGATCTCTCTGTTGATGTTTGCTTCATATCACTCCCTTTCTTTCTTTCAGAACTTCTACAAAGAGGCCAATAAGATGTTTATGCCCACTGGTTACTCTCTCCCCTACGACACTCCCCTAAACAAACAGGCCAAGGCCAACAACATCATCACCAGCAATGTACGAGAACACCTCAGTTTTCAAAATAAAAAAGAGATTAAATGTTATGAATGCATCTCATCTGATGTTCCAATGTCTGTAGATGAAGTACAAGGAAGCCTATGAGCTGATGAAAGCCAGGAGCTACAAACTAGATCCTGAAGGTGTCAGCTTTGTCTCCATAAGGAAGGCTAACAAGGTCATCAACCAAGTAAGTCCAAGATAAATATAAAGCTTTTCACTTTGAAATGTAATCTTTATCACAAACGAGGATATTAACAAGGTTTCATTTTGTCATAGCGACTGTATCGTGAGAAATATGAGAAGGAAAAGGACAAGATCCACTCTGAGTATGATACACCTGAGATCCGACAGGTTAAGGCCACTCAACAAGCACTCAGTGATGTAAGTATGTCTTTATTATGAAACATGAGTTCTGTCTAGCATGTTACACCACCATGCTCTAATAATGTTTCAATTCCATCTATAGCTGTGCTATAAGGAGAAGTACTACAACAGCAGAGGAACTCTTCTGCCCATGCCCATCACCCCAGAGCTGATGCACTGCTTCCATGTCAACGAGATCAACAGCGATGTAGGTATCACCCATACATGCATCTAAATTTACTGTGGCATACTGCAAGTGATGCACACACAGTATTTGCAGGTATGTTAACTTTGTTTATATCTTCTGCAGCTGAAATATAAAGAGGATCTGCATTGGCTGAGAGGTATTGGCTGCTATATGGCGGACTCCCCTGAGATGGTCCGAATCCGTGAGATCACCAAGTTTAGAGTAATTATTCATTCACTTTTCATCATGCATGTCGTGTTTCACTCATAATGGTTCATTCTGATTATTTTTGGTACTAATTTTAAATTTATTCGCTAGAAATCATATGAGGTTGATGCCAAGAAGAACTTTTCCAACTTCAGTGTAGTCCTGGATACACCAGAGTACAAGCGTGTAACTGAACTCAAGACCCACATGAGTAATGTGAGTGATTTTATATCAGCTTCAGGACTGATATCTCACTTCTAGACTTCATCATTCCTGTTTTAAAGCCTATTCACATTCTTACGTCTCTTTATCTGTTTCTATTCACAGGTTGTGTACCGAGCTGAGGGCAATAAGGAAAAGACAAAATGCACCACCACTGTGGATGGCCTGGAAATTAAGAGAGCCAAGTGGGCACAGAGTCTGACTAACCATGTAAGTCACTTTTAGCCCTAACTGTATTTAAATGTAAATAATGACTTGTTATATTGTGTCGAATTAAGAGATCATACTCAGTGTTCAGAATTAAATGACAGTCTGACCTTCGCTGACATAACTGACAAAATTTCCAATCAAAGATATACAAAACATTTATTGAAGTAAACATCTGTCACTACATGACTTTTGCACAGATTTGCAGTCTCAAAGGGTCAGCGGTAGTTGAGGAAAATCAGATCCAGTCAACAGATTTTGGGCTATTGGAATTGACAGATTTCATAGAAAATTGCATAGTGTATAATGGCCACAGTCTCTGATTTTTTTAGCTTCAGACTATGACTACTTTCATCTAGTCGGTGGATATTAAACATCATAACATATGATGCCCAGTTTTTTTTACCTGCAACCATTTATGAAGTTGAAAAGTTGTTTAGTGTATTTCAGCCTTTACGTGTCTTTTACTAACCTTTACTTTTAGAAAAATTACCATTAGAAGTTTGACTAGTTCTAGTTCATATGCTGACACATGCTGTATATAAAATATTCTTTGCATTAGGCAGTCATATGATGAACAAAATGATGTTTCCTCATTTTTGTGACAAGTGCAGTTTCTGTTAGAGATTGAGACTGTCTAATATAATGCTGTGAGTAGCACAGTAACCTCTGCTGTTAGTCACTTAACATAAAAGGAAAAAAGAGCTAAATAGTACTATTGTCAAGGGTACATAAATATTTGTTTTCATTTTTTTTTTTAACAAAAATAATGCAAAACATCATTCCATTTCTTACCTGGTAAATTTTCTCAATTCACTGGAGAAAAGTTGATATTCACTATAAAATTATTGTGACTCTTCACAGTTCCAGTACATTGATCTGGCATCCAAGGAGAGAGCCTTCTTCACCCCAGAATCACACACTCCCATCTTGAATCATGCCCGTTCCATGAAAGTGGTGTACAGTGAGGTAATTTGAGCTTTTCACAACACTTAGATCTTTTTAGCACTAAATAACATGTCTGTATGCAGACAAGCCTGTATTTTTACTATTATATCATCTTTAGAAAAAATACAAGGAACAGTATGAGAAGATGAAGCACAAGTATACTCCCATCCATGACACACCAATCCTGGTTCGTTCCAAGAAAGCCTACCTCAATGCCAGCGATGTAAGTCAACCAGATGCCTTGTTGCTTGCTTTATTGGACTGTTCAATATCAGTAATAGAGCCCTTCTAAAAATCAACATCATTCCTCTTTAGTTGCGCTACAAGGAGACCTTTGAGCTGTCTAAGGGGCACTACCATGCTGACAAGGATGCCCTGGATATTCTCTGTGCCAAGAGGGTCAGAGATGACATCAGTGAGGTCAGTAAACTTAAAGACTTTTAGTTTGCTTTAAACATGATTTAGTGAGGAATCCTGTCACTCACTCTCTCCTTTTACAGGTCAAATACAGGGAGAAGTACATTAGCACATTGGGCACCTGGAAGTCTATCCCTGACCGTCCTGAGTTCTTCCACAGCAAGATTGTGAGGGACTGCATCAGTGACGTGAGTATAACTAAAGCGTCCTACTTGTTTCTGTAATTTATCAGCTCATGGCATTATTGCAGAAACTCATATTGCTGTTTAACCACTCTCACATGTTCTTATCCACTTTAGATCAAGTACAAAGAGGATCTGGACTGGATCAAGGGCATCGGTTGCTACGTGTGGGACACACCTGCGATGGTGCATGCTGAACACAACAAGGCCCTCTACAGCGAAGTAAAGAGAAACCATAGTTTCTACTCATTTACTCAGCACTATGTATAAGAAAGCCTCCACTTACTCTCTTCTATCGGTTTTTGTTAACAGAGACTCTACAAAGCATCTTATGAGAAGAACAGAGCCAACTTCAAGTACACATGTGACACACCATTCTTTGAGGCTGCCAAGAACGCTTCACTTTTGATCAATGATGTAAGTCAATGAAAGCATGACTTCATTTCATAAAACAATGGTATATTTGTGGCTTAATACAATGAGAATAATGGAGAAGCAAGAAAAATACAAAGTGTATGCTTACATAACCTGTTTCTCTTCCACTGCCTCTGTAATTGGTACAGATTTAAAGGTAAACTATTACATGTTTAACGTGTATATTACAATCTCAAATTGTTGTCTGTTACCATTATATGTCACATTTTTTCCTTAGTCATCTCTTTACTAAGATTTCACTTTGAGTTTACCTGTTGTGAAATATTTTCTCCTCTGAATGAGTGCTCATCTTCACTGCTCTCGAGGCAGTTGTCTTTAACTTCTGTTTTGAAATCCTGAGCAGAGGTCCTACCGTGCAAACTATGAGAAGTCTAAGGATAAGTACACCGTAGTTGTAGATGATCCTAGAAACATCTTGGCTAAGGAGGCCAGCAAGATGAGTCAGGTAAAGCCACCAGCTCCAGCCGCCCCCTACGGGTCCATCGCCTGCCACAGGGGCCCGAGCATGAGGTCGTCTCCGATCCACTGGATGGCTCTGTCGCATGGCTACAGTGTCACTCGAACGTGTCTCTTTCGCTCCAAGATTTAGGTGTCTGCTTGTGTTCCAAAACCCAAACAGCTTGGACCAAATCTGTTTGCTCCAGATACTGCTTCATCTGAACAGTTCGGTAGTTGAATCTTGATGGTTAAGGTTACTCTTTTGAAATCCCTTATCTGGAGTACACAGTTTGGTACTGAGCAACCCTACCTGGACTTCAGGAGCCACTTTCCGTCTCTGTCTTCACTTGTGGCATGATTTGTGCGTCTGTGTGTTTTCTCGATGGACAGGGAAAATATAAATTCAAGGCCAAGGAGTTACTCAAGAGTGGCTGCAATGAGCTGCTCCGTCCTGACATTCTCGTTGCCATGTACAACTCTGGCATGTGGAGTAAGGTAACCATCTGCCCACTGGTAGTCCTCCAAGCCCTGTAGAAATCTCATCTCCTCATCAATGCACCCCTAACTTCACCTTTAATGGTCATATGCAGCCTTTAACTATCACTTGTTTGGATTTTCTACCATACCCTGCTTTCATTTTAAAACATATCCACTGATCACTTTCCATAACTCCATTACGTTTGCTAGGAAAAACAGGTAAAGCAATGTTTCAGTATACAGGCCATATATAGGAGACTATTTCACAGCATTACCATGCAGACATACATTCATGCAAGTCAAATATATAGTTGAGGTAGATTTTAACTGAAAGGTAAACTACTGTATGTTAGAATAAGGATGTTTTCGTAAATATCAGGTCAGGGCAAATTGTCACAATTTGTGGGGGTAAGATGTCACATGTTTTACCCTGAACTGCATTCAGTGGAGTAAAAAGTGTGACAACTAGCCTGGTCTCCCTTACTTTAAGGTGCCATGGTGGTGTTTTCCTCTAGTTTCTTTGAATCAGGTTTATTATTTTACATTATTACATTATTATTATTTTACAATGAACAAAGAAACAATGATGCATAGTTCATAGTAAATTAATTCATTAAAATATCATTTAATAAAATAGTTTTGCTTTAAAATACATTGTTAAAATGTTAATGTTTCATGTGAAATTTTGTTTTATAAACAGAAGCACTAATAAAAGCGAAAATACATTTAGAGATGATATGCCATGTTCAAAAGTTTGCAGAAGAATGAGCATAGAGATGAAGACATTACACGGTAGCAGTAATAAGGTGTAACTTGTCAGTGTCTTTGTGTATACTGTTGCCTGAAGCTGCTTTTCACTTCCATCTTTTGTCCCACTGCATATTGCATGTTCTCTGTTGCATGTGCATCTTTATGGACTGCTGAATATGCTAGTATCCATAAGCCATTTTTTGCATGCGTTCCACTGATTGAATTTTGTGGAAGGCGAGTTTCACTTTAACTGAAGTCTGTCATGATAAATCACCCTTTTAATGCATGATATTGCCAGTTATTATACAACTTGCCATTATTTTTTTGATAAGTTAATTAAGATTTAGAAATGTGCTTTCTCTGACTATCATTTCTTGTCCATAACTTCCTGTAGTGGAAGTACAGAGAGCAGTATGAACGTGCCAAGTCGAAGTACACCGCAGTGCTGGATACCCCTGATTACCAAGTTGCCAAGCGCAGCAAGCAGATCAGTGATGTGAGTATCCTCACCATCTGCCTTCCATAATGTGGAAAGCATACATATAGTAGAAATTCCTAATTTTCAGTGTCACTGGAGAATTACTCCAGTCATTGTATGTGAATGCATTCGTTTGTTCTCCTCTTTAGATCATTTATAAGATGGAATACAATAAGACCAAAGCAACAAGTTACACTCTTGGACATGACACTCCCATGAGCCAGCACATGAAGAGGGTCAAGGAGATAACCAGCAATGTAGGTTTACCCTTCTTTACCTTTGCAGAAAGGAACCAATTTCTTTTCATGTCAATATATACTTAATTTTTACTTTTTTCTTTTACAGCTGAAATACAAGGAAGTGTATGAAAGAAACAAGGCTCACATCAACATGGCACCTGACGCTCATGACATTCGTGCCGCCAAGGAAGCCTACAAGAACATTAGCAATGTGAGTATGCATTGATCTGCACTAAGCATCTGTGAAGCTGAATTGTAAGTCAGCATCTCATTATGCATCTCATTATTTGTGCTTTTCCTCCTTGTAGCTTGATTACAAGAAGAAATATGAGGCCACCAAGAACAAATGGATCTGGACTGTAGACAGACCTGATTTCGTCCATGCCGCTAAGAACAGCTTCCAGCAGAGTGATGTTCGTGCCACTCAGTTTTCTACCACAGTTTCAGTTATAGAGAAAAAATTGCAGATAATGAATTGATTTGTTTGTAATTCACAGGTTGAGTACAAGTACGATAAGGAAATGTTGAAGGGCTGTGTAATGTCTGTTCCTGATGATAAATACACCATTCTGGCTAAGCAGAACTCTGAGCTTGCCAGCGATGTGAGTGCCATTTTCCATATTTGAGAATCAGCATACAATATATGACTAGTTAAACTAACAAAAAATGTCACGGTTCTTCAGGTGAAATACAAGGAGAAGTATGAGAAGGCCAAGGACCAGTACATTGCTGTCCATGACACTCCTCAAATCCTTCATGCTAAATCAGTGGCTAAACTTGTGTCTGAGGTAAGGCACAATGTAATATTGTAATGTGTGTTGATTCATTAAAGCACTGTAAAATGTTTTGAAAATTCATGTTTTACAACTTTTTCTGCAGACCAGATACAAGGAGGCCAGCAAAAAGGATCTCCAGTCAGGTGGTTTCACCACTCTTGCTGAAACCCGCGAGACTGCCCACAGCAAAGAGGTTGCCAAAATCACAAGTGCTGTAAGTCTAAATACTCCTTTTTTTCACCCTTTTTTGATAAGAAACCTCATTTGTAGCGATTGTATTGTGATCGGCAATCATAATCTCACGTGAACTTTTCACAGACATTGTACAAGGAGAAATTTGAGAAGGAGAAAGGCAAGTCTAATTACAACCAAATGATTGCTCCTCCTGATGTGCAACATGCCATGGAAGTGGCCAAGAACCAAAGCAATGTAAGGAACTAACAAGTATCTGAAATAATAGTCAAATAATAGTCTCAGACAGATCATTTTAAATCCCAAGTCTCTCCTTGTATAGATCGCCTATAAGCAGGAGGCTAAAGCCAAGTTGACGTACACTCCAGTTGCTGACCGCCCAGACATCAGGAAAGCCACTCAAGCTGCTAAGCTCGTCAGTGAGGTGAGGGTCACTTTAAAGGGACGGTGCAAATTCTGTTCAATTACTCACCCTTATGTCATTCCAAACACTTAAGACTTTTGTTTGCATAGAACACTCAAATATGGTCAACGGCAGCTCAGCTGTGCTTGATCGATGCCTAAGAACAAACCTCCTTGGTTCTTGCGCATAAAGTGACACCACTGAGCTTCCGTGTTCACCATATTTGATGTGCTCTATGCATGTGCATTGATCAAAGTTTATATCCGAGTAAAAGCATATTTGAAAATCTTGTATTGAAATTGTATCTCTTTTAAAGTCTTGAATTAAAAAGCTCAATTCATATGGATTTCTTTTGAGATCTCTTTATGTACTTTTTAAATGTTTTAAAAGTTTTGGGGGAATGGACTTTCAATTGAGGATCAGAAATCTCTTATAAATTTATGTGTGTTTCAGAGATGAACAAAAGTCTTTGGGTAAACTATCCCTTGTAGTATGCCATCCTCTGTAGTAAAGTCTTGACAAAAAAGCATGTATTGTTGTAATAGTAAGTAGTAATGGTTGCAAAAACTGTTCTTGTAGATTGGATATCGTGATAAGGCTCGCCAGGAGGCCAGCCGCGGTGGAACGCTGCTCGGCCGTCCTGATATCACCCTGGCCACTGAGGTGTCCAAACTGACCAGTCAGGTAATACCGTTCACAGCTCCACACAAGACACAATGCAATCCATAGTCTTTCATTGTATTTATCCACAAGGAACACAGGGGTTTAGTTTGAAGACACTGGATATATCTTTTGACAGTGATTTCCTTACACCTTCACCATCCTGGCAGCTGCATGTCATCATTATGCAGTAGTGCACAAATATAACTGTAGCAGTAGATTCAAATGCCTCAGCAGTGCTTCTCATGCCCATCCGCATTAATACCGTCATTGTCTATGTGAGCCCTGAGTGTCTCTTATAATCTTTACCACCCCCATCTGCTCACTGCTCTCTATCTGCGCTGTATTTATTCATGTCCATCCACCCGACTCGTTCCTTTCTCTGTAATCCATCCATCTGTTCATTCATAAATTCATTTTCACTGTTCTGTCCCACTGATGCTACCCTGCCATTTCACTGCGCTTTTTAGGTGGAGGAAAAGCCATCCCTCCATGGTGCAGCCTCCTTTGACACTCCTCAGATGCGTCACATTAAGAAAATGAGTGCCCTGACTAGTGATGTAAGAAGGGTCCCTGGCCCCTGGGGGCAACATTTGCACTTCTCTGTCTGTCTGATGTCTATGTTCTCTTTCCCTCTGACTCACCTAGTTGTTGAACTCCAGTGGCACTCAGTTTGATAAGATTTGATCCTGTCCTGTAGACATTGAAGTATTTTTCTTGGTTTTCAATTGTTTTTACATTCCCACCCATTTCATTTTTTTGTGTCTTTTTGTTGGTGATTTTGTCTCTTTCTGTGTTTGTCATGCAAGCTTTTGCCTTGTTGCCAAGCATAGGCTTATAGGCCAGTTTTGTCACAGTTTTTTTCTTATCAGTAGCCCCCATTTCTTTGTGACTTTATTTGTCTGGCATGCAAATTGTTTTATCTCTTATCTCTCGAATTATCAGAACAGTGGTCCAGTTTTTTGATGCATTCCTTTGACATTCTGTTGTATTGAGGAGTGTGCAGATTCAATATTATTCATTAATTATATGATGTACAGAATTAAATAAATGCTAAATCATTCATGTCACTGCTATGTTTTAGAGACCAGAAACACACTTACCATTGGTGATTGATTTTATTTTGTACAGCATTGAAAGCGATCACTTGGTCTACACACTCCTCATGTTATTCTTTTTGCTTGATGTCATAAATTTGATTCCTCCACAGATCTGGAGTTTTTCAGAATCTCTGGGAATAGATTCAACCTCTCTACCACCTTCCCTTCAGTTAAAGCTGAAGTGTGTCATTTTTCTTTAAGTAGGCCATTTTTAAGGGAAGGTTCACCCAAAAATTTAAATTCTTCCATCATTTACCCACACTCATTTCCATAAAATGTCCATCCATAAGACTTTTGTTTATCTTTGAAACGTAAGTATGTTTTGTGTTAGTTTGGGGCAGGATTTTCTGATTGTTCGACCAATAGCAGACAAACAAAATATTCAGAAACCTTTCTGCACCCACCCACTCCCATGAAGGACCGCAACAACAAAGTACACAGACAATTTTTTCCCTTTTTTTGCTTCAACATTCACATTGTGCAATAACTCTTTTTTTAAAATCCCTATGGGAAAAATAAAATGTAAAAAATACTTCCCAGAACCAAGGCTGCTGATAAAATGGACAGGCACTATTTCAATCTGTTGGTTCAGTGATGCTAGTGGCACAGAAACCACACACTTCAGCTTTAATACCACAAACAGTTTATGTTAATGTGATGCTTTTGAATGCTCTGAACTTTATGTTGGTTTTCCCATTTGGGGCTAGTACGGTGTGAACATGATCTGAGTCATACTGTATTAGACCCAACTGAAACCCTGTTGTAACGAGACTCTTTTCAGTGTCATTTTCTTTCCACTGATGATTGCATGGAACGAATAATTTGATATTTATGTCTCTGTGCTTTTGCGAGCATTTTGGCTCAGAGAAAATAATAATTTGGACAGAGATAATACAACACTGCCAGCAACTAACAATGCCACTGTCCTCTCTCAAAAGCTGAAGTACAAGGAGAAGTTTGACAAGGAGATGAAAGGAAAGAGACCACAGTATGATTTGAAGAACAGCAAGATTTATCAGACTCTGAAGGACGCCAATGATCTTGCAAGCGAGGTGCTTTAATCTTTAAAAAAAAAATTAATGCACAGTATTTTACTAGTCTCATATAACATTGAGAGTATTTCATATCATGGTGCGTTTTTGCATTTATCTATTATGCAGGTGAAGTACAAAGGTGACCTGAAGAAGATTCACAAACCTGTTACGGACATGGCAGAGTCTCTGTCCATGCAGCACAGCCTGAGCACTAGCAAGCTGGCCAGTGATGTAAGAGCTCTACAGCCGGCTTCATTTCCCTCCCGTCAACACTGCTTTATCTCACACACTGTAACAGTGAAATATCACATCTTCATGTAATATCACAAGATCCATCTAGCATCCTTAAAGAAAGCTCCCATTTTAACTATTTACTCATTCCAGGCTATCATTTGATAGTGACCCTCAACATCCTATTTTAAACATGCTACTACTAGCATTAGATTTTAACTATTTCCACTTTTGCTCGCACGTGACCCTAGTGCTATTCTTTTTTCTTCTTCTTCTTCTTTTTTTGAATTAACACGCCTAGTGCCTATAAGCGTTCTAACATCTCATTTTTTCCCTTAACAAATTCCCTGCTAAATCTTGATTAACTTTTCCCTGGATGCCTTTTTTTCTATCTACATTTTTCATTTCCATTATAATGTGTGCATATAAACTAGAAAAGGAAAGTTTACCAGTGCAGACCTTGAATGTTGGCTTGACACAGTTTTATCTGAACATTTAAAAAAGATTTGAAAAGGTTATTGTTATGGATAACCTTAATTTAAGGTTATTTAGGCCATATGTAGTTTAAAACCTTGGGCTATTTGAAGTTGTAAGTTACAATGTATATTCAATACTCCAGTTTACTTACAGTTGAAAAAAAATATGTAAAGGGTTTATTTTAAAAATAAGTTTTAAGGATATGTAGATTGAATACTTGGACAGTTCAAAGAGAAATTTGAATTCTGGATGTTACATATGCTTTATATACATCCATAGTTAATGTGTTCTGCTTTAGCATTATGGGTGGTTGGTAGGCAGTTACTAGACAGTTGTTAGGACATTCTGGCTGGTTGTTAAGGCATTGTTAGGTGGTTACAAAGCCTACTCAGTCAAAACAGGATGAAGGACTGTGCCAAATTTAGTGAACACAGCTTAAAAGCTCTAGAAGGAATTACTTCATTCAGGAAGTCTAAGAGATTTTTTTAGGAATTGTATTGGCCCGCTATGTGTAAAACATACATCTAATGAATTAGAAAAGATATAACACACTAAGTAAGAACAGTCTGTTGGTCTGTGCTGGTGTATGTAGTTTGAGTCCTCTAGGAGAAGCAGGTTATAAATTTTAGTCTTGGGTTAGCAATTTTGATATTAGAATTTTTAACTTTAGATTATTTGAAGATTATCTTGTTGATTCCATTATCAGTGTCATTATATCTGTATACGGCCTCCTTCATGTTCATGTTCATGCTCCTGCATGTTTGAACATGACAGCCATTATTTTTCTTCTTTTTTTCTGTCCCCACTTTCTTTTTCATTTTTTGGTCATTTTTGGCCTTTTTAACATGGGAGAGTTGAAGCGCTGGATTTACATTTTGTTTTATTGAGCTGCTTTATTGGCCGTTCCTCTTTAGTACCAGTACAAGAAGTAGTTTGAGGACAGTAGGGGTCACTACCACATGATACCCGACACACCTGAGCAGCTTCACCACAAAGAGGCCTCAGAGCTGCAGAGTCAAGTAAGTCACATACAGTTCTGGAGCTTTCCGCAGCTGACATCCCCTGCTGCTTCTCTGTGTGTGAAACGAAGACTGATTCTACACATACTGGACCTGTTTATTTCATTTTGTCAGCCTTGTCAGTCTCATACAGCCATAATAGATTTATGTATCATTTACATTTCATTTGTTTGGGTTAGTTTGTCCTGTAAAACTACTTTACAAGGACTCATTTGAACATTATGTAAGAACAAAGCTGTAAAAACACATCACTTCATTAAAACTCCAGACATTTTATATTGTGAAAACACCATAAACATCCATGGTATTTTAATGAATTTTCCACACTGTTAATCATATAGTAAACTCTATTCTCAGTCTCAGTGCTTAGAAACATAATACGGCAGATTAACTGACATCCAATAAAAAAATACAACACAGACTGTACAAAAAGTTTCAGTATGCAAACAAAGCTTTGGTGTTTGCTTAACAGGCATTATTTGTTTAACCAATAACTTTTTTTTCTATTTGTATGTTCCTCACCTTTGGGCTTTTGTTGAATGCAGGTGAAATATAAGGAGAAATATGAGAAAGAAAGAGGCAAAGCCATGCTGGATTTCGAGACTCCTACTTACGTAACTGCTAAGGAGGCTCAACATCTGCAGAGTCAGGTAAATACTGCTGCCCAAGCTTATTGTATTCAGCGCAAAACAAATAACAGCATATATTGCTCAAGTATTCTTTGTAACCCAGTGTGAATTAATGAGAAATGCTAAGTGGAATTCAAACACTGTGCTTTTGTGTGGATACAAATATTGTAATGCTGGTAAGTAATTGGGACACCACAATTTCCAACCAGGACCCATGGATTTATGGTAGGCATTTAGATGTGTCATGTGTTTTATAGCTGTTTTGATAGTTTCACTGTAGATACAACACACTGATGGGAGAAAGCAGTTTAAGTGAATGTCAAGATACTCAAAACATTATGAACTGTAAAAAATGTCACCGACTGAGGAACCAGTGGACTGGTATTCCAGAGGCTTCATGTATCTCTCACTCTTCTATCTTTGCGGTGGATAGAAAGAGTATAAGAAGGACTTTGAGATGACAATGAAAGGAAAGAACCTCTCTGGGTTGGAGGTCACCCCTGCCATGATGCATGTCAGACACGCCACGAAAATTGTTAGCGAGGTAACATGAAGCCCTTATATTCTCTTCCTTCCATCCTGGTAATAATACTAAGACCACATACACATTATAATCCTTACATGAGTGTCTTTCCATTACATCCAAGTAGGTTATAGTTAGTATGCATGAACCATCCTTCTGCTGTAATACACTCTCAGTAATTCCCTTCCCCTTCCAACATCTGTGTGTGTGTGTGTGTGTGTGTGTGTGTGTGTGTGTGTTTGTGTGTTTTCTTTTGTTGTTTTTTTCACAAGGTTCCCACAGTAATGGAAAACCT
The DNA here is from genome assembly GCA_021397915.2 of Tor tambroides. NCBI lineage: Eukaryota > Metazoa > Chordata > Actinopteri > Cypriniformes > Cyprinidae > Tor > Tor tambroides. The sequence goes on along the minus strand of JAFVLL020034778.1, from coordinate 32,399 downwards.
GGAAATATTAGGAAATTTAATTCCAGGCCAAGATTTCCAGCTTTTAAGAAATTGTGATTCCAGGCCAATTAACAAAGTTCAAAAAAGTCATGGAGGTTTTTAAAGGTTTTTATAGTGAAAAAGTTATAATTGGCTCGTAATGCATCATTGTGCAATCTCTTTAAAATGATTGTAAATGATTTCTCACGATTGACTAGAAATTGGCTGTAATTGAAATTTTTGATCAAAAGTTGTGGGAACCCTGTTATTCAGGTTTGTCAAATCTTTCATGGTCATATATCTTGGATTTTTTTTAAACCTTCTTTAAATTTGTTTTATTTTAAAATAACATCTTTAGATCTTGATTGCCCTGAGCATGTACATGAAATAACATTTTATTTTATTTTATTTTAACCTCTTGGCTTGGCTTCAAAATCATATGAATGCTGATACAAAAAGAATGTACATGTTAAAGAGTCTCAGGCAATGTTTTTTGTCAATATTCTTGCCTGTGAGATTTTTTGATAAACTTTGTTTATGTCTTTATCAGGTTGCTTTTCAAACTCAGCAATGCCTTTGCTCTATGTAGATTATACTCAGTTACTTTAATGGTGTCTGGACAACATGCACCTTGATTATATTCTGGATGTGAAGCTTTAATTCAAACCCAGAGCAAATGCTTGGTGATGTTGAAAGAAGTGTCAGTGAGCGCAGTACTGCACCAGTACTGTGTCTATGTCTGTGTGTGCTATGTGTCTGCAGTCTTTCTGTTCTTCTCCGCCTTGTAGAAAGAGTACAGGAGGGATCTAGAGGAAGGGGTGAAGGGTAAAGGGCTTACAGTGCTGGAGGAAACTCCTGAGTTACTGAGAGCAAAGAATGCTACTCAGATCCTGTGTGAGGTAGGATGGCTAAAGCTTAGCTGAATTATCTTACCTGCAGTCCTCTGCCACAACGCCACTTCCTCCTCAACACACTAATCAGGCAGAAAGTAGTCCATTTGCCTCTTGCTAATGAGAAAACTAATCAAGCTAATGGAGTTTCCCTTTGGTTCGCCATCTAACCAGGTTTGGTAAAGCACAAAGAACTCCCACTAAATGTCGTTTTGTCTTTCAGTTCTAAATGACCTCCCTTATTTTTTTATTTTTCGTTTACACCTCTGATGTTAATATCCTCTTATTCTTTGCAGTTTTTATGCTGCTTTTTATTGTGTTTGTAGCCCACAGGAATTATTCTTGGTGTGAATGTAAAGATCACTGATAAACAAACATATGCACACGGTCACATGAGTATGATAATGTCTGCCCAATTCCTGCAGAGAGAGTACAAGAAATCATTGGAGCAAGAGATCAAGGGAAAAGGCATGTTGGCTTTGGCTACTGAAACTCCAGACTTCTTGAGGGCAAAGAATGCCACAGAAATCCTCAGTCAGGTACACAAATGATCTCCAACTCATCATTTCAGTGTTTCAGAGGTGATTCCCTTAACATTTCAACATTAATTGATATGTTGATTTGTATTGAATTGGTTTTCCAGGCCAAGTACAAGCAGAATGCTGAGCATGACAGAGCCACATACACCACAGTCATTGACACCCCTGACATCCTCCACGCTCAGCAGATCAGGAACATTGTGAGCCAGGTATGAGGGTTGTTTTTTTTTGTTGTTGTTTTTGTACATTTTGATGTTTATTGCATGTGTGTTGGTAGAAGATTACAAATTCAAATACAAAACAGGGATTCACACAGCCGTATTGGCAACAGTTCACATATTTTTTCAGCTTGACCTCTTTGAGGTTGACAATAAACAGTTTCTGAAGGTTAATCACCATTACTTTCACTGACTATTTGTTGAAAATGAAACAAAAAGACTGACATTTTTAAAAGTTTTAGGCTGTTTTTTTTGCCATATTAATGGAAAGTGATAAGTCTTTATGCTATTATCCAGTGCCTCTGTTTTATAACAGATATTGTCAATTTTGTCTTTTATCTTATAGAAAAAGTACAAGGAGGAGGCTGAAAAGACCATGTCACACTATGTGCCTGTGTTGGACACTCCTGAGATGCAAAGAGTGCGTGAGAACCAGAGGAACTTCAGCACTGTAAGTGTTTCTTCAAGGGTTTGAGCTGGTCCATATTATGTTCCTGTTTTATTCATCTTAGCTTAAATGTGATATTGGTACCCTTTGTTGTCTTTGGTCCCTGTCTTTCCTGTGTGTCTATGAGAAATAAAAATGAGAGACAGATATGAAAAGAGTAGGCAGAGTATTTCTTATGCTGGCTTAGTTACGGTAGTTGTTTATATCGTAATTCTCTCTAAATGATTTCGAACGTTTTCTCTTGCTGCATTTTTGTGTCATTTTTGACTGCCTTTGTGCTCTTTTCTTTTTAGCTTCAGTACCAGATTGACCTTAAAAACAGTAAGGGCAAAGTTTCAGCAGTAAAGGACACCCCTGAAATGCTTCGTGTTAAAGAAAATACAAAGAATTTCAGCTCGGTACCTGCTGCCCAATGAGTGTATTTTTTTTCTACGTTCTAACCACAAACCTTTTTTTTTGGTCTTTTTCTGTTTCCATTTCTTGCTTTACACCACCTTTTTCTTTTTTTCTGTACTGCAACCACATTTCTTGTTAACTCTTTTTATATCATGTAAATATAGATATCCTAAACAGACCTTGGTCTAATATAGTCATTAACTTGTAGTCATAAACTAGCAAAGCCACTAACGGCAATCATCAAATTTGACGCTGTTGACCTTTCTTCATCCTAAACAATATCTCTAACCATTTTACAACCTTACTATTTACATACTTTACATCTTACTTCTGTTAATGGTTTGTATTTGTCTTCAATGATGTGTGTTTGAAATGTTTCTTTGTTTGTCCTTTTCTCAAATGTTTAGTCTGTTTTTATATTGCAAGGCACATTCTGAAGTGTCCCCAGACAAAACAAATGAAAACTACTTATCCCAAGGGATAACAAAAACAAATGTTAATGCCTCCTTATGCTTGTACAATCCCAAAGATCCAGTACAAGGAGGAGCTTGGTCAAGGAACAGCCATATCTGAAACCCCTGAGATGGAGAGGGTTAAACGCAGTCTGGAAGCTATTAGCACGGTACACTGCGGTGTGACTCCATCGTTCACCCAGCTTCCTGTTGGAGTGCCCCCAAAATGCCTCCTGATTTTAATCAAAATTCTGTCAGCATCCTAAGAAATGTAATATCAAACGCAAACATTCATTTTAATATCTACCATCTAATATCGTTATATTTAGTTTAAAATAAATAGCCACTTCCTCTCATCATTTTAAATAACATAAAATACATCTTCATTTGACACTGGTCCCAAGACTTGACTAGTGTTGCATTGCAAACTATCTTTTCTTCTTTATCATCTGCATATGTGTCAATACTCTGTCTTTATCACTTATTTTATCTTGTCAGCTGTTCCATGCTCCTAATGAACTGAAATGTGTATCAGATTAAATACAGGAATTCACTAAGTCAAGGCATATCTTTAGCCGACCTTCCTGAGGTGAAGCGTGTACGGGAAACTCAGAAGAACATCAGCTCGGTAGTGTTTTTTCTTTTTGAAGAAGACAAATTTATACTCTCATTCTTTAATATTCTCATAAGTCTCATTTCACCCTTCTTCAGTTTTTTAAGGATAAACATCCCTAAATAACCCAAATGTTCCCCTCCACTTTTTTATTTTATGTTCATACACTACTGAATTTGTAATGTTTTTGAAAGAAGTCTATTATATTCACCAAGACTGCATATGTTTGCATTTGTGAAAAATACCAATAATATTATGAAATAATATTACAATTGAAAATAACTGTAATTTTCTGTTGTAATATATTTTTCAGAATTTTTAAATAAATTTAAATTAATCAGACCAATTTAATGCATTCTTGCTGAATGAATGAAAGTATTAAAAAATGTTACCAGACCCTAAACATTTGAACAGTAGTGTTCTTACCTCATACCGTATATAATTACTCTTTTCTTGCTAGAGATCAATGTTCTTTTTCTTACATTTTCTTCGCTTTTGTTTTCATGTGTTTTGTGTTTTATTTCAACAAAGTTTTGTATTTTGTTTTTACCAGTTAATATTTGAAGATTATTGACATTTTTTACCTTTTTTTGCCCCATTGCCTCTACATGCTTAAAGATCCAATACAAGGAAGATTTGGGAGTAGGAACAGCTATTTCAGAAACCCCAGAGATGGAGAGAGTTAAACGCAATCAGCAAAATATTAGCATGGTACACCTGACATGGTACATGGTGACCCTCTATCCCACCCATAAAACATTCCCTGTTCCTCGTCTCTCCATCATCTAAGAAAACCTCTTAGCTTCCATCTGTTTAGTCCCTCTAGTGACCCTAGGAATAAATCACTGCATCAAATCCATCATATATAACAATATGTGTAACACTCATCTAGCTCATGTGACAAAATCCTGTTTTCCCTTTTTTTCAGTAATACTTGGTGTTAATTTAGATGTAGGCTAATAATTAGCAACTGATTCTTTCTTGTAATTGTTAGGTACATAATTAGGTATTTTACAAAACCTTGCAGGTAATATCTAGTTTTAATTTTGTATCAACATTATCAGTTCCTTAACAAACACAATTGCTTTGTTCCAAAACCTAACAAGCTGCCTATGCAGGAAGCATTTTAAACCATCATAAGCACGCTCCTGAACTGAAAGCTGTTTTGGCACCTTGCTATTTGTGTAGAACATGTGTAGAAGCAACTGCCTACAAATACGCTACTTATGGGCACTTAGAATGACATTTTAGAAGGCAGCTGCCTATGGAGGCAACTAAGGGTTTGGAACAGAGCTAATATTGTTGTGTATGTTATCTTTGTGGTTGTTTGTTCTCTCGCTTCATGTTTGTGTTGTTTATTTGATATGTCGAAATTAATCCTTGGGTAGATCAAATACAAGGATTCGCTGGGTCAAGGCACAGCCATACCGGACCTCCCCGAGATGAAGCGGGTCAAAGAGAATCAGAAGCACGTCAGCTCGTTAGTGGAAGCTCCACAGGGTTTACTTGAGAGTGGCTCTGATCCCATTAACGCTTCCAGTATACTTCTTCATTTCCAATTTATACAATCCCATCATTGATGCAACACAATGGAAGCGTATGAAATGTAATGCTTAAACCCCATTTTCATCTAATGTAACTGACCACATCATATTCCACCCTAGTTAGGTCCCCTTTCTGCTGTGAGCTCAAACTTATGGGATTATTCAACTCCAGACATTGTTGCTAATCCAACACCAGATGAGCTCTTGTATCCCACATTTTGGGGTTGTTATTTTTAAATCTGGGATATAAGCTCATTGTGTGTTGTGTGTGATGTTTGATGTGACTCTGCTCTCCAAAACTCTTGCGTCTGTCATGGAGTTCAGTGTCTGACTGGCCTCTGTTGGGCGCTGTTCTTTTCTACTCTAGGTTTTGTATAAGGACCTGTCAGCGAAGGGAACACCTGTGGTGTTCACTCCAGAGATGGAGCGGGTCAGACGGAACCAATTGCAGATTAGCTCGGTACTCACAGCCACAGGACATGAGTGTGTGTGTGTGTGTGTGTGTGTCACGTGTAAATGTAACCACTCTAATACCTTCATTTCATGTAGGAGGCTAATAATATTAACTGTACTCTTCCATATGCTGAATTTAATGCTGTAACCGATCATCATCACTACAAACCTTCATCTTGGGATCCACCTACTTTTAATCTTTCCCTCTGAAGACCCTTCTAATTCATCTGTCTGAAATCACAATAACACACAGGGTATTCATGTCATTTGTCTGTCTAATGTCCTGATTTCCCAGCATGTCTTCCACAGGGTCTTGATACATAATCATAATCCAGAATGATATGGTTTCTAATATGTGTGTGCTGTGTTGTCTTTTGTCCAGGTTCTGTACTCGGACAGCTTCCGTAAGCAGGTGCAGGGCAAGGCCGCCTTTGTGCTGGACACCCCCGAGATGAGACGTGTTAAAGAAACCCAGCGTATCATCTCTGGAGTAAGATGACTTTTAAATCTTGATCTTTATCAATATATTGCAATGAACTGATTTCCTGTTACATTCAAAAATGTCAGACAATCTCAACTTTCATTTCGTGTCCACTTTAAACCGATTGTTTCTTTGTGCCTCCTGCTGTCTGTTGGTCTTCTCAGGTCAGATACCACCAGGACTTTGAGAAGGGTAAGGGCACCTTCACCCCAACCATCTCTGACCCCGTCACTGAGCGCGTGAAGAGGAACACCCAGGACTTCAGTGACATCAGCTACCGCGGCATCCAGAGACGTGTGGTAGAGATGGAGAGGAGACGTGCAGAGGAGCACGATCAGGAGACCATCACTGGTCAGCTGACACATGCTGTGTTCTGTGCACACTTGAGTTTAGAAACAGAATTCTCTTCTTATAGTAGAAAAACATGACGCTTACAATATGTAACGAATGATATACACAGGAATCAAATGAGTTTTGAAGAAATTCACTAACACTAGGTTTCCTTTTTCTCAAAGACCTGCGTGTGTGGCGCACAAACCCTGGCTCTGTCTTTGACTATGACCCTGCCGAGGACAACATCCAGTCCAGAAGTCTTCACATGATGTCAGGTAGGCCACTCTGTTGTCACTAGGCCTTATTAGAACAGCTCTCTGGAATACTTGCTTCTGATTGGGCAGTTGTGACATCCTGCACTTGTTTAATGACTCTTTAATGATGACCTGCTGATTGTACAATTTCTCTTCCACCCTGTACTGTGGACGTATATTTATGTGGCACCTTTCTTGATTAACGACAGTCTGCCGAAGAGGAAGTAACATTGATATGTTTGTCCCATTGCTCAGTCCAAGCCCAGCGCCGCAGTAAGGAGCACTCCCGCTCCACCAGCGCAATGAGTGGTGTGGGTGATGAGAAGTCAGAGGTGTCTGAGAACGTGGACCACCACGCATCCCTCTACAGCAACGGCTTTGGTGTCTCCGTTTTACACGGTACATGACCCTATGTTTAGCTTGATAGTCAGCGGTTAAAATTAATCTTTTTGTAAATGATTCGTCCATGTGTTCATTTTTAAAACTTTTTTTTTTGTCATTTTTAATCAAAACTAGATCTTTCAGTGAAACGTTAGACTTCTCTCTGTTGACGTATGCCAGACTCCACTTAAAACTCCACTTCAACTCTAATAATGATTGGAAACTGCTTGTAGGAAGTGAAAAAAAGTCCAAAATCTGAATGCTAACTAGTGACAGAGAAATACATACAAATAAATCTGTGCTGCTGTGTCATATAGGTTACACACAGACCAAGACTATTGAGGTTCAGCAGAGATCCTCTTCTGTGGCAACACAACAGACCACCGTTTCTTCTGTCCCCTCACATCCCTCAACCACTGGAGTAAGTATTGAGAGATCACTGCCAGTTTCACTGTCATAGTAGTATAATGCTAATATTGTACAGTCAAACCCAAATTTATTCAGACACCTTCAACATTTCCCACATTATCACAGTTTATTCGCTATAGTTTAGAAAATGGTAAAATATGACAAGAACTCAGAGTTAAACTGTCAGAACAAATTCATCTTGATAATCACAAATGAATTACAGTCAAACCAAAATTTATTCAGACACCTTCAAAATTTCTCACATTATCACAGTTTATTTGCTATAGTTTAGAAAATGGTAATAAAATATGACAAGAACTCAAGAGTTAAACCGTGTCAGAACAAATTCATCTTGATAATGTCAGATAACTTTGATAAAAAGGTATGTAACAAAACATGGTCAGGTCAAAGTGTCAAATTAAACTTTTGGTCTCAAATTTTTATCAGTTTTACTGGTAGTCCACTGTATTAAGAATTTTTAGTTATACTACGGGCCGTTGAATGCTTTAATCTGATTGGCTGACAAACGTTCTAAGGTGTGCAATTATTTTCAGGGAAACGCACGGCAAGCGTAGTTCCAGGCACCGCATTACATGTCCATATCACTTTGCCAAATGATTTGCGTTATTTCAAAGGTCCTTACAGCCTAAAACAGCAAAAGAACCAAAACCCACAACGACACTGGCCAAACAAATAAATATAGTAAACAAAAGGATACAATCAACAGATTATATCCATGTTTTTGCCACAAAATTACGCTTTATTATGTACGGAAAGCACATAGCCTATCTCTCCCGCTCTCTCTCCCTCACAGACGCACAGTTTGCACACACGTTAACATACGCGCTAATGTTGTTAGCGCTACTCTGACGATTTTATCAGTAACAGTTTAACAACTTAAAAACTACATGACTTCTCACAAGCGAGGTAACAACAACGGCGCTGTTCGTGAAGGAAATGAACTTTACGTTTCACTATAACTAGAGACATTGCTGCCAAACACTGCTGAGAGACGCACAGACTCACAGAGGTAATCTTTCGCTCTCTCTCTCTCTTCGGTCCGCTGAATTATTAGAAAAATAATGCACACCCGAGGCAAAGAGTATAACTGCCACTCCGCTTCGTGTCGTGGCCGCATCACCACCTCGGGTGTGCATTATTTTTCTAATAATTCAACGGACCGTCGTCAATTATTCCTTACGTATAATGTCAGTTTATTTTACTATCCTCACTTACATAAATGAACTAGAGTGTCCTGCACCCACTAGTAAAAAAATATCAAAAAATTGTATCTGTTGTCTGAATAGTTTTTAGTTTGACTGTATGTGTATAATATCTTAATCTAATATCTTAGTCCAAATAGTAACAGCTTATTTACTGTTTATCTGATGGTGAAGTTGGTCGCTTAAAGGAGTTCACCCAAAATGAAAATTCTGTCATTAGTTACTCACCCTCATGTCGTTCCAAACCCGTAAGACCTACGTTCATCTTCGGAACACAAATTAAGATATTTTTGATGAAATCCGAGAGCTTTCTGACCCTCCGTAGACAGCAACGCAACTGTAATGTTCCCAGGTCCAGAAACGTAGCAAGGACATCGGTAAAATAGTTCATGTGACATCAATGGTGCAACTTCAACTTTGCGATGCTACGAGAATACTTTTTGTGCATAAAGAAAACAACCATTTGTCTTTGTCTTCAACAGAAAACTGTCCGTGCCATGTATGACTATGCTGCTGCAGACAATGATGAGGTGTCCTTCAAGGACGGTGATGTCATTGTGAACGTGCAGTCCATCGATGAGGGTTGGATGTATGGCACTGTGCAGCGTACTGGAAAGACCGGTATGCTGCCTGCCAACTATGTGGAAGCCATCTAAATACAACGACTGCCCTCTCAAACTCCCTGTGGATGAGGGAGTTTGATATCCACTCAGAAAAAAAACCTATTTTGTGTGTACTAATGTTAGTCAAAGTAGTTATGCTACTGTTTGTCCTCATTACTGTCAGGAAATTTCGTTTGTGCCCACGTTACAAAGTCTATTGTGGTTGTGGCATCAGAAACTGACAAACTATACATACCTATTTAAGTCACAGACAATTGTATTTATCTTGTTGTTCTATTCTAACAGTTAAGTAACTGGAGCCCATTATTTTTGTATATTCCAATCACACTACATTCAAAGAAGGCCATCCTGAAAGTTTTAAATATTTGCAGAATGAGAGATGGGCTCATGGTTCACTTTATACATGAAAAGGAAAATCAGAAATTCAGTGTTTTATAAAAACCGAACAGAGGCACTAAGGTTGCCACATGAAAATGAAAAGAAAAAAAAAAAAAAAACTTGATTTTGAGGACAGGCCATCAATTCCTCTGAAGTGAAAATGTATTGATGTTAAAAACAAGCCTCCTCCCTCCCTTGCTGAAGGCTGGCCACTATTTGCATGTGTTGTTTCTTTGATTCTGTAGGTGTGGGGTTAGTGGAAGATGTATACCTTGAATCAGTAGCTAATAAAGCACACCACGCTTCTGCAGTCAATCTGTTTCCTGTCATGGATTTGATTTTTTTGTTTTAATTGATCAACAATAAAGGGTTAAAGTTTCTTTTGAAGTATAACATAAATCTCAAAGGAAAAGTTCACTTAAAAATGAAAATTCTGTCATTTACACAGCCTCATGCCATTCCAAACTTCTGTCTTTCATTCAGCTTCTGAACACAATGAAGATCATATTTGTCTGCCCACTGAAATTCCCCTTGACCAAAATTGTCCTAATTTGGAAATTTCAAAAAATACAATGAAGGTAATTTATATGAACCAGGCATTAAACACATTTGGACTTCCGTTTACCATATTTTAAGTGATCTATGTGCTTTGATGGTTATAAATAAAAGCCTGAATTAAATCTGTATATCACAAGCGATCATGTCTTCCCAGAAGACTTGTGTTAAACAGTTCAGTTCATATTTTTGTACTTTTTGAAGCATGAAAATTTTGCTTGAGTAGGACAAAACTGAGCATCTTTATGTTACAAAGATGATCCAACAAAAAAAAGTGGGTCAAATACAGAATTTTCAGTAAACTATCCCTTTAACATTCCTTTAATCGATGAAACCGTCACATAATGTCCCGTTCTACAAAGTATTTGTTTGATATTAGATGGCTTATGTCAACTAACATCCCATTTAACTTTAGATGACGCATTTTCTACAACCTTTATTAACTATTTAAAAAAGAAAAAAAAAAGTGCGCGTGTGTGTATATATATATATATACATACACATATGCGTGTGTGTGCGCGTTTGTTCATTTTCAGTGAATTAGTTTTAACATTCTAAATACTTCAACTTGGGATTTTTAAAAATTTTATTAGCATGACAAAGTAATCATTAAGAGTAAAAACTGCTGCAGAAGCATTGTTAGCTCATGTTAACTAATGCATTTAATGTTAATGAAACCTTAACCTTTTAAAGTGTTAATAGCCCTTTGCAGCAATAAAAAGTCATCTTTGTATTTGTAATTTGGTGGTTTGTACAAAAAGCCATTGAAAAAAAATGCCCGAAAAATTAAATGAAAACAGAGATAAAGAAATTGTATTAATACTATAACTTTATTTTTTTTTAAAAAAGTTTCCTTGGCATTTCAGCACAATTTTACAGTCTTAAAAATCACTCCATAAAATACATTGACACTTAAGTAGCAATGGAAATGGCTTTCGGCCATTTAAAGTCTATTCTCTGAAAGAGCATAATTAGAAATTCATCTACTCTAAAATTCAAGCTAAAACTTGAGAAATGAGCAGTCCACTGTTAATCTTCAAGTTAAAAGTGAATTTTTATGTCAAGGAAAAAGTCTCAATGTCCTCATGGCAAGCTATCATCAAGATTACTCAGCAGGCGGGACTGCATATGGGTCACAATGCTTCTCATCATCCCGCTCAGATGTTCGTGCATCAGGCCCAGTTGGTTGGGTGAACAGCGACCAAGCTCCTCTGAAGTTATACGTCCACTAAGGGCTACAACATCTGAGAGCAAATCAGTAGATTTGTTCTCCTCAGCCATCGGTTCTGAATCTACTTCTGATGGTTTGTCTTCTGCAAAAAGTTGGGAGTCATGAGTTAAGTCATCGTTACGTTGAAAGCGTCGCCAAGATTTGACAGAAGAAATAACAGCTAACCTTGAGCCTCTCCTGATGTTTGCTCCTCCTCTTGGTTTTGAGGAAGCTCCATCTCTTCAGGTTCAGATGTCATTTTCTCCATTTCATCAAAACTCTTCAGGTCATCAGAACGCCCTTTTCTCTGCATGGCCAAATGTGAGATTAGTATCTTCTCTTTTATTACGGAGATCATTCTAATGTCAAGATGCACATTACCTGCTGTTCATGATAGGTCTTAAGTGCTTTCCTCACATTGGACAGCTTAGGTGAACGAATAGGAAGAGACTTGATTTCACTTGGTGTAAGGGCACTCAGGTCTCCAACCGTTTTAATGTTTCTGGCTCTAACAAGCTGACCAAAACCACGAGGCCTAAACACAAAGAAATAAACAGGTACGCCAATTACTTACATTCTTAACTGCAGAAAACAATCTTTAGATCTGTGATAAAATCTATTGATGAGAAGAAATAGTTTGTACTGTTTGGGTGAATAAGAAATGGTATATAAATGTACTACCACTGAGGTCTGCCAGCTGCACTACTCAATACTCAATACGTATTTGGAGTTAACAAGGATATAAAATTAAATCTGAGGAATGAACTTAATGAACTGAACCCAAGCTGTACAGAAGGGGAAATCTGGCTTACCACATATTGGAGGATATCTGTGGTAAAACAGCCTCTACAGGGGTAGAGCAGCCAACAAGTGCTGGATAAACACAATCTTTAGCAATAGGACGTGGCTCCTGGCTCATCTCTGAAATCTATGGTAAAGAAAGAGGAACATTTTAACACCATTTCCACTTGGAGCTACTGTTCAAATAAACTAAAGTCTGACGTAACTGAATAACATGAACGGTATTAAACATTAACTTCAGCAGTCTTAATTTCTCAGAAATAAGATAAAATTTGACTTTATGAACAGGCAGAATTTATGAGAGCAATATAAACAAGAAAAAAAACTAAGTTCAAGGCAAGAAAATAATTACCAGGCATTTTTTAGAGCTTTTGGATCCAGGGCTACGGAGGTTACGTGGACTTAGATTTGTATATCCTTTTGTGGGTGTAGTGATATACTGTAATAAAACTGAAGACTTTTAACAATAGGCCATCAATGATAAGTTAGAAACTGAATCAGTTTTATATCTAAGATGTAATAATTTCAAAACTAAATCACACACCTTCGACTGTCCACTCAAGACTTTTGACCTAGGTGAGCTTGTGCGAATAACTGGACTACGTCGATCAATATCATCAGCCAGTTCTTGATGATAAATTGGAGTTGCAAAAGAAACTCGACGAGACTGCAGAACAAAAAAAATAGGGATATACATTTTATAAAGAGAGAAAATGAGCTTACATTATACTTTAATATTTAGGAAACTGAAACAAGTGTAATGTCAAATACCTTATGAAGGGGGGAAGGTGTATCCTCTTCACACGTTCTCTTCTGTCCCTTCTTCAGAATACTGGTAGACGGAGAAGCGGATGGAGACCAGACACAAGATCGGTTTCTGCTCGGACTCTGGCCAGGCTCTAGCTCACCGCTGAGATCGTCCAAAGGTTTAGGCTTGGGTGGTGAATCTAAGCAGGCTCCAGAGGTACTACTTTGAGGTGGTACAAACGACTCTTCTTGCGTGTCCACAGGAGGATCCCGGTTGTCTATCGGAGTGTCTTCATCTTTCTCGACAAGAGCAACATCCTTTTCAAGCAATTCTTTGCCATTTGACTCTTCCGGCAACACAACCTTTTCTTCATCCAGCTCTGAAACCGCAAGGTCTTCACGTTCCTCCGCTGCTGGGTTAACTGCATCCTCCTGCTGGACATGGGAAGACTCTAGCTGCTCTTGGCATATAGGTGCATCTTCCACTGGGCGACCTTGACTTGGAGATGTGTCTTGAGGTGTTGAACTCTGGAGAGTTTCTTGACTTACTGAAGTGTTTTCCAATCCATCTTCTCCTTCTTTGTGCTTTTGACTACCTGTGCATCCAGAACTCTCCAACTGATTTGTCTCTGCCTCTGGGATCTCTACATGCTCCTTGTTTGATTCATCTGTCGGTTTGGATGATTCAAGATGTGCTGTTTCTTCTACTTCAGACAGCTGAGAAACAATTACACCAAGCTTTGCAATGGGACTTTCAGAAGGCAAAACCTCAGATGGGAGTTCAGCAGGCAAGACTGAAAATGGCTGAACATCAACATCTGAGACATTTGCAATACCTGAGCTCTCACTTTTCACTGTTTCAAATGACTGCTCAGGTTGAGAGTTCAGGGCATCAGTGACAACTGGAACCTGCTCATTAACATCTGAGACATTTGCAATTCCTGAGCTCTTGCTTTTCACTGTTTCAGATGACTGCTCAGGTTGAGAGTTCAGGGCATCAGTGACAATTGGAACCTGCTCATTTTTCAGATCCTGTGATTCTTGTAAGTCACTGTCCTGTGAGAACACATCACTGTTGTTTGAAAAGCAGTTGCAGCTTCTAGATCGTCTACGTCCACGGCCCCGTCCCCTGGTATGTGGGCATTTCCGCAAAATGTCAGTCTTGTTTAAATCTTTCGATTCAATCTGTGAAGATATATTCAACTCTTCAACCTCTGCCTTCTCACTAATGGCCTTCTTCCCATCTGTATCAGTTTCAGTCTTCAGTTCTATCTTAATGTTGACATCTTCTGCTCCTGTTTCAGAGGTTATCTGTTCATGTGGTACACCATCAGGGGCAGGGACCTCTTCTTTGTACTTTTCCTCAAATTCTTTGGTCTCAATGACTAAAATATTCAAACTAGTTTCAGAATCTGCCTCATCCTTTGACATTTCCATTGAAACATCAACACCCTCCTCATCTGGAGCCATCTCATTAACTATGGGTTCTGCGGCAACCGGTAGCACCTCTGTGGATAATGGTTTCCGCTGTCTCTTTTTAGGCCTTGGTCCATCTTCTCGGCTATCAGTGTTTTCAGACTCTTTATTGTTGGTAGGAGACAAAAAACCTTTAGAGCGCCGAGTTCTGTATCTACCAAGACCTTCGGAAGAATCTTGGCTTGCACTTAACTCCTCAGCATTTACAGTTGATGTGGCATCTCTAGTAGAGTCTGTCTCTTCTTCTGCAGTTCTCCTCCTCATAGCTCTACCCTTCACCATTGTCAGTGTTTGAGAGTCTGACTGACTCAAGTCATCTTTGGTCTGCGAACCAGCCAGCTCCAGTAATTGAGATTCAGATCTCCTTGTTCTTCGTGTTCGGACAGTTTGCTGGCTATCAGCCTCAGAATCGGAAACAGGTGTCTGTGAATGTTTCTTTCTCAAAGTGGATGCAGCATTTTGAGAGTTTTCATCTGCCTCCTTGTCTGTTGATTCCTCAAGGTGCACTCTAGTCTTCCTCATAGGTCTACCCGGTGACAGACCCTCAGACTCATTGAGAGTCGGCAATCTCTCTTTGCTTTGGCTATCTGATTGAGTTACAGGAGAACTCTCAAGCATAACTATTGCCTGTGGAAGTGCCGGTGAAGATTCTGCAGAGAAAATCTGTGAATTACTTTGGCTAAGCTGTCCTTTTATTCCTTTATTGTTCAGCTGGTCTCCTTCAACTTTACTGTCCTCAATAACCTTACTTCTCCTTCTTCCAGTCAAAGTGCTACTTGTTGGAGACAAGGACTTCTGTGTATTTGTCACTGCAGAGTCTGCAACTTGTTCTTGACTTCTGCTTTTCATCTCCCCTGGATCTTCCCCTGGGCGTACAGGTCTACTTCGCCGTCTGCCTGATCTTCTTGGTTCTTGACTAGCTTGAGAATCAGCAAGACTCTGTGAATCTTTTTCAGGAGAAACTTGTTCCTCTACACTGGTTTTGGACACAGGACTTTTCTTATCACCTGGCGTGTCACCAGATAATTGGGTCTGGGTATCTGGGACCACATCATCCTCTTCATCTGTACCTTCAGGACGATGACCACCAGTTGACATCTTATCTTTTACTTCCTTATTTTGAGCAGATGGGTCACTGCTGCTCCTCTTTCGAGAGTCCTCTTTTGTAGTCTGAAGTTGGGAGTCATTTGGAGTAGCCTCCAATGCCTTTGAAGAACTCAGTCTACTTGATTTGCGAGTGGGCGTACCAGTAAATGCAACACTTGCAGGACTTGGTGATTTCCCTTCAACATATTTCTCTAAGGTTACGAACGACTGACGCCTGCTATTGGGTTTAGGTGGGGTACCTGATATCATATCAGATGAACTTGAAACATTAGGGCTGGTCCCCTCAAGTCCACTTTTCTCATGCTCACTCACATCAACTGAGATGTCACTGGATGGTGACTGAATTTTTTCTGAAGTTTGATCTGTATTTTGCGTAGCTTTCTCTGGTGTTTCTACGACTGACCCGGTGCCTTCTTGGGTTACTTTAACATCTGCTGTTGGTTCCTCCTTGGGGGGAGGAAACAACATTAGAACCAATTAATACCCTTAACAGAATGTATGCGTATTCTCCACAATCAAAACAGCAGTGCTAGAGTTTGAAAAAAGCTGTTTTACCATTAGCTGAACATCAGCCACTTCCTCTGGTTGATCATTTTCATCTTTTGACAATTTGTCCCTAAAAAGAAACATGTTTACTGCGGATAAATATATATTAAGTAAATCAAAAACAAAGCCATAATCCCAATACATACATGGACTCTTCCTGACTCGGAGTATACTGTGAAAAGGCTGTGGTGTCCAGGGAGGCATCCAGATTATTATACAGCGCAGGAATGTCAACCCTTATGCAAACAAAAATCAGGGCAGAATTTAGAGTCAGTACATCGGAAAAACATCAGTCTCAACAATTTATTTTCAAAATGCTTAAAGAATCTTAATGGTGACATCTAAACTACCAGACTTGGACCACTGAGCACTAGGCTTCACTTTTTCATGAAATGAAAGGGGGGGGGGGGGGGAGCTGCCTTCACAATTTGAGATCTGCTACACCATGATTAACTGTGAGAGAACTTAAACCAAGCTTACCGTTTAGTCCTTTTGACCTCTTTCTGGTGCTCAGTCAAAACTCTCTCCTTTGCCTCAGGGGGAATAAAAACAAAATCCACTGATGCCGCCTCCTCAATAGCTTCTCGGTTCAAGGGCTTGGGTGATCCAAAATCCAGCTTTACCTAAAGAGGCAACAGGTGAATTGTTGAGGGATCTGATTGCTAATTAAGAGCCACCATTGATATTTTCAAGTTCAGATGCATTTTCACTTAATACTTACAGACACTGGCTTTGCTACAGTTACAGAGCCTCTTCCTTTAAGCTCTTCTGTCCTCGCCAGAAGAGAGTCCCTCTTTCCCACAGAGGTCATCTTTACTCCGCTGATCTGAGGGTCCAGCTGAGAACTCTCACCCTGATTAATGAACACCATGTTTAGAATGTGCTTCAGAACAGAAGGAAAAAAAAAAAAAAAAACATGTTTGACTGAGGCTACGTTTACACTAGTGCGTTTTTGTTTTAAAACACAAAAGCTCCAATAAAGAGCGGCACAAAGCGCTTATGCGCATCCCATGCGCAGAATAATGCGCTTGAAGGAACACGGAGTCAAAGCGCGCAGCGCACCACATAGAGAATTTCAAAGCACAAAAGAAAGAGACAATGATGCATAGTTTATTAAATCTGTCCGATAGTTTGAGCCTTTTCTTTGAACAGTTTTAAATTTCAGTTACTGTGCACTCTTGAAGAAAGTTTTATATTCTTGACTGTAGTAACCGAACATGACACAGTTTGAATGCTGAATGGAGGATGACAGACAGCTGCAGCAGAGAGAAGAGTTTGTGAACTTGAATTTAATGACTTATTCATCTGTACCTCACATTAAACTATGGTACGGCTTCAGAACACTTGGAGTTTGACTTTATGGTGCTTTATAATGTTTTTGTGCTTTCGTGGGGCTAAACAATAACACGGAACAGTATACGCACAATATCGGATTTGGATCGGTCTCGTCTGACCGATTCCAGATCCGGCAGAAAATGCTAGTATCGGAGCCGATACCGATACTAAGTATCGGATCAATGCATCCCTACTACCGTGTAAACAGTAACATCATGCTCATTGTATGTCCATAGATATGTATAGGTAGATTTGATTTCCCATTCGATCGCTCCAAGCATGTAGACGCGTCCACCATCTAAATAATAGGTTATCTACATATACATACATATCTATGGTTGTTCCTGCATTAATGGTCATGTGACATGCGTTTTCGGTTGTGTAGTGCGGACGGAGATCGTTTCTGAAACGGAGTGAAAACACCAGTGTAGACTAGGAACGTTTTCATCTTAAAACGCTGCTTTGAACGAAAACGCACTAGAGTGAACAGGGCCTGAGCTAAATTTACTATATTTACAGCTGTGTTCTTCACATATTACATCACTGTAAGGACAATCCTTTGCACTGGATGAAACAATGAACTTACCGTATACTGTCCACTGCAATCATCTGGTGCATCAACGGCTTCAAAACCAGGTAAAATCAATGGAGTCTTTTGCTTAGCCTGACTTAAAACAAACCTGAGGGGGGAAAAAAAAACATTTAAAAAAAAAAAATTAAGACTATACTTGCTGAATTAAAGATCTGAAAATGTGCCTATACTACATTTTACACAAAAAAATCCCAACAATGGCATGAAAACATACTTGAGAGGCTCAGGGTAAGTCAAGGTAAGTGCATTTCCAAATGTGGCATTCCAGAACTGTGAGACCAAAGTGCGAATTTGCTTGCTTTTGTGTGGAAAAAGCACACAAAGTAAGGGCGACAACATGGCAAGCATCTCATCGTCATGCAGAGTTGATTGTGTCTGAAGGCAGCCAAGCAGATCCGTGGCCAGTTTCTCCAACTACAAGACAAATAGCAAATAAATAAATAAGCCAACCTAACCGTACATATAAAAGACTACACATCAGACCTATGGTTTCGATTTCAAATTCACAGCTGGATAAATTTTTACCTTGGGTCCTAATGTTGCACTGAGCTTTGGTAGTTCATCATGACTTTCATGAAAGAAAAAAAAGAAAGAAAAGAAAACAGAGTTAGACACTGAAAACAGAACGTTAAAAGTATGAAGGATGAGAAAACGTCACACACCTGGAGAACTGTTCAAAAAGGCATGCGAGTGGTTTGTTGAGGGTGGACAGTACTTCTTGTATGAACGTGGGCAGGGTGATATTAGTGAAAAGAGTTGACAAGTTAGAAACCAGCGTCAAGCCAATTCCATTGAAAACTCCAGCAGTGGAATCTACAGATGCTTCTGAGAGGTCCACAGAAAGGAAAGCATCTAGAGTATGCATCAGGAGAGTGTGGAAGGTCGAGAGATTCCCCAGGGCTTTGCTCCTCTTGCGTACCCAACTCAAAGGTGTGTGAGGAGCTACGGATTAACATGAAAACATGGTGACAGTGCCATTACACAACTTTGTCTATCTGAAACTGAAGCAAAAGCCTTACATTTCATCTTCTGCTGGAACTGGGGGGTGTAAGGAGAGAAGTCCATACTCTCAATGATGATCAGCAAGATATTTGCCATTGCATCTATCATCGGCAGACTCTAAAACAACAACAAAAATATATTATACTCCAATTAGGTGCATAACTGAATAAATCTTCCACTTTAACACACAGTTGTAAAGGCCATACTTTCAGAGCGTTGGTGTCAAGAGAGGCAGAGATCTTGGCACACAGCTCTTCACAGCATGTGTTCTCCTCTGCTGTGGCTACCAAAGCTGAACAGCGTGCAAATGCCTTGTAAAGCCTGGACCACGTACCGATCATGGCCTTCTGAGTGGTCTATTAAAAAAAGTCAAGGTGATATGAAGTATTTGCATAATACTGCAGAAAGCATCTGCAATAAAGCTGAAATGATCTCTTACTTGGAGCAGGGGCGAACCAGGTAGCAGGTGAATAACTGGGAACATCAAGGCACTGTAAATGGCACTGAAGTTATGCTCCAGAGCATCTCCTTGATTCACTTCATTGGTCTGTGTTGGAACAATGATTTTTTTTTTTTTTTTCGCTTAGTAGCAAAATATAAGGTTTGACTGGCACTAAAATGCACATTCTGAGCACGGGTCAAAGATGTTAAGATGTCCAGATCAAAAGAAATTTACAAAAGTGATTGTGTCCATAGAAAGCACATTAAATGTAAGTAAAGTGTCTAATTTTAAGGTTTCAAATAAGTTTTTGGAGAATAAAATGTCAATTTGGTTGAAATAATGTTACATTGTCATTCAGTGTAACAATATTTATGCAAAAATTCAAACAACTTGCTTATTCTGACTTGTACATATTAAAATATATAAAAGAATAAGGGAGCATATTAAATTTTATTGTGTTTTAAATGAGTAAATTCTTACTGACAAATGGGCAAAACCTAGGATAATGGCAAATTTTAAAAATGTAAAATTACAACTAATTAGTATTTGGGGTGAAAGTAATTAGTCTTTTAATGTCAAATTGTTTTTTGTTGTAAATATGACTGACAAGACTGTTACACTGAATGACATTTTAGTGGGTGTCTTCTGTAAATCAGGGAAAAATGTATATTTATTTTTTACTCAAAAAAACAAAATTGCAATTAAATTAAAACTTTTTAAATTTTTTTGGGGAAAACAACAATTTAAAGCAGTATTTCACTTATTGTTTTTATGCTTAAACCCTTTTTCGTCTTTGACCCATATACACATGATCTGAGTTTAGTACCTGAGTGATGGTGTCTGTCAGAGGGTTTACCACCACGCTCCACATCCTCCAGAGCTGTTTCTTGTTCTTAACAGCCTCCACACTCCCACTAATCGCTCCTAAAACAGCCTCTCCAAATGCCAGGGGTGATGTAGGTCCACAAAACCCACAGCTCACAAGGGTTTCCAGGCTTGAAAAAAACCTGCCAGATGCAAGAAGTTGCCCCAGTTAAGCAATCAAACTGTTTCAGTGCAAACAGAAATATGAGTAGTAGTATTAGTAGATTATTATTGCAAAAAAAAAAAAAAAAAAAAATCTCTGGAACAAAAGTTTTGGTTTTGGTATTAGACATTAAAACACTTATTTTAAATGTCTTATGCTTACTTCTCATCTTCAAGAAAGGATGAAAGCTGGTTACTCTTGTAGAATTGCAGTATTAGGAAAAGTGCAGGTGTACCCTGAAAAAGTAGTAGAGAATCTTTACACATTCATGATATATAGACATGCATGAATTCAAAGGGTGAAAATTTCATAAAAATGTTGATAAATTTAGCAAGGCATTACAATAAGGGATAGGGATGTAACAATTCACTCAACTCACGATTCGATTCACGATTTTTTTTTTTTTTTTTTTTTACAAAATGAGATTTAAGACAAAATAAATTAAATGTGCCCTTTTAGTATTGCTTGGACAAAATGCAGCACGTTTCTTTGTGTATATAACACTATAATATACTAATACAGGGTTGCTGCAGGATTTTTAAGCTCAAATTTAAGACTTTTTAAGACCTTTTTTTAAGACCTGCACAAATAAAATTAATACCATATGCGCGGGGTAGGGCAATGTCTATGGTAAACTATTAAACTGTAAATTACTGTAAAAAGCATGATTTACAGTTCAGACAGGGCTCGACAGTGCGAGCATTTCACTCGCATTTGCGACTAAAAATAGATGTGTGCGAACTGGAAAATGTATTTAGGAGCACAAGTGCGAAGAGTCAGTGGTGGTTTTAGTAGGCAAACATCAATGACTTCGTTTTATGTGAGCAGCCATTGGTAGCCAGTGCAAATTGATGAACAGAGGTGTGATGTTCTTCATTCTTTATTACATTCTTTTTGGCTCATTAAAAATTAAACTTGCTGGATTAATTGTAAAGGTTTGATAGAACTGGCTGGAAGACCTGATATAATACATACATACAAAAAATAAATTAATTAAATTAAAAAACAAACAAACAAACAAAAAACTATAGGGTCCTAGAAATCCAGTTCTGAAACTACATGAAATGGCATGAATACCCTACTCACAACAACAGCCTCATTGAACATGCAGATTCATTCTCTGCCAGCAGGAGGCGCTTTCGAACCGTTTCCTTGGTACAGCAGAACACAAAGCAGCGCAGCAGCGGACTTTGAATCATGCAGCGCTCATATTTATTTATAGCCTTTTGAAGTTTTATCGTCACATTAAACTGTATCGCGATTCTGGTCTGTACCCAAATTTAAGACCTAGAAATCATAATTAAGACTTTCTAGTACAATTTAAGACTTTTTATGACCTTAAATTTCATACAAGTAAATTTAAGACATTAAGACTTAAGGACCCGCGGGAACCCTGTAATATAGCACTTGCATATTATTGCTCTTTTGTTGGTTTTGATTGCTTCTATTCTCCTCATTTGTAAGTCGCTTTGGATAAAAGCCTCTGCTAAATAACGTAAATATAATGTAAATGTAAATAAAACTAAATTGAAATTTTAAAACAAGCTACAAATAAAGTAACAAATAAAAGAAATCTCTTCATATAAACAAAATAAGTCTTTGTCTGTGCTCTTTCCATTTAAAATTAGAGGCAACCACTGCATTTTAATCATGATCCAAACAAAGATGCTGCATACATGCAACATGAGCAGTTTATAATGTAAATTAGATTGTATAATTTCAAAATTTGAAGGAAAAACAGAATGGTCTGACTTCAGTTTTGTGAAACTACTGTATACATAAAAAAAATCTGCATGAAATGAAACAGCAGACGAGCTGAATGAGACGCAGATTCACTCTCTGCCAGCAGGTGGCGCTTTAAGCGTTTACTTGGTTTCCGCTGTAACCAAAGCACCGCTGCACTTATAAACGTTAATATGCATTATACAGAGGCAAGATGAAAAGAAAAAAATACCATCTAAACTTTTCTAAAGACAGTAAGTTCCCCTCAGACAGACAAACTCCTACCCCTAATTGAATCGCGATTTGTTTAGCATCTCAACCGATTTGAATCGTCACATATATGAATCGATTTTCAACCAGCTCGCGGTTAATCGTTACATCCCTAATAAAGGGATAAAAAAAGGCACTTACATTTAACACATCCATGTTTGCCACTTGATAAGCTGCAGAACCGAGTACCTTCTGAGGTATTCCCTTAACAGTGGCTTCCACCAAAACCTGCAGAAAATAATTAAATAATGAAAATGTGTTCAAACAGCAGGGTTAAACCAACAACCGATATAAACTTTTTAAATGAACACACTAAAAAAACAACCCCAGACATGGGCTGCATTTCTGATTAAAAATACAGTAAAAACAATAACTTATAATTTATGTAATTAACTACTATTTTTTATTTCAATATATTTTAAAATGTAATTTATTCCTGTGATGGCAAAACTGAATTTTCTGCATCCATTACTCCAGTGTTTAGTCTTACATAATTCTTCAGAAATTCTAATATGCTGATTCTGTGGAAATCGTGATACTTCTTTTCGACGAATAGAAAGTTCTAATCTTACTGAGTCCAAACTTTTGAAAGGTAGTATATTTTCAGCATGCCAGATTGCATCTGTGTTGGGTAATACTTTCAGCTTCGAAGTCATTTAGCAGGTTATTTTCATCATGAAGTGCCGTCTTACCAGGGCACGTTCAGCAGGCAGATCATCTGAGGACAGGATGGACTGCAAAGCCTGTAGAAGCAGCGTGAGAACCTCTGAACTCTGTCTTTCCTTCTTATTACCTGTTGACACAGTTGACAGGAAAACTTTCTAAATTACTATGAGGCAGTATCCACAGCACAAAGTATCTGTGCAAATTATCTTTGACTTTCTCAGAGAGTGCAAATGTTAACATACCAGCTTCTATTGTTGTGCTGACAGAACAAATCAGGTTGCTCCAAATGAGACTAAGAAGTGCTTCTGTGGAAAATAAACACTCATATCAGGTGATGAACATGGACAGTGTCAGCATTTCTTTCATTTCCTAATGATCTAAATAATAATAATAGATCTTTGCTTCCAATCAGGCCAATAAGAGAAACAGCTAAGACAAAATTTAAGTTGGCCTTATAAATCTAGGCTACATTGTGCAGATGACACTGAATACCTGGAGCATGTTTCCCCACAGTAATGAAGCCTTCTTTGATGGCTGATATGAGGGTGGATGCATGTCTGCTGAAGGAGGAAGGGCTGGTAAAGAGCGGGTGAGTCAGGGGTTCTGGAAACAAACAAATGGTACACTGACAATGTTAGCACATAAAAATTACGGTCACACTTTACATTAGATGGCCTTAACTGGTAAGGTTAGGGACAGGTTTGGTGGTATAGTTAGGTTCAAGGGTGGGTTAAGGTGTAAGGGAAGGGTCAACAGTGTAATTATAAATGTAATTACAGATATAACTACATATAGGTATAAGTACAATGTAAAAACATGTACACAATAAGTGCATTGTATCAAGTGATTAATTTAAGTGCAAGTACATAGTAGTTAAGGCCACCTATTATAACGTGGGACCAAAATTACACTAATAAGGTTCAATATATCAGGCTGTATTAACAGTTTATACACATTTTAACAATAAATTTCCATGACTTTTGAGGCAAATATCTATTATCTAATATTCCATTAAAAATCTGTGTATTTATTAGGGCTGCCCCCTAATAGTCGACAAACCGTCAGTCGAAGAGAATCGGCTTGGTCGACGAAAATTTTGCAGAAATTTAGTAGCAGAAAAAAAAAAATAAAAAAAATCCACAGGCAAAGTTACGCAGTACAGTAATACAGTACAATGGGCAGGACAACCAAACACTCACCTATCATTCATTGACCTCAAATACGGCTTTTCATCTGAAAGATTTATGTAGCAGCAACTTTACATGGCCACTCAATCTAATGTTCACCTAGAAAAAGGTGCGCTATTGAAGTGTCTGTGTGGAGTGTGGAAGCTGAACAGTAGCGTGCTCACTGCATGACAGACGGAGGCACCGGTGCGGTCACTTGCTCTTAAAATCCTGTCATTTTTGGTCATGCAGATAAAAGTAATTCATCTTTTGAATTTATAATGACTGTTTATTTGTGTGCACTCACAATAACTAAACATTGCGCTTTTGTACTAAAATAAAGCAAACAGGATGCGCTTTCTGCCATCTCGGTCTCTGTGAACTTGAGCACAAAACTTCAAAACTCTGTGCCTATACTTGCCTTACAAAGTATCTGTGAAATGTCTACTTTTAAATGAACCAATTCAAATGTAGGGCTGGGTATCGAGTTCGATACTTTTTAGGCACCGACCGAATTGCCTCGATACCACCGAGTATCGAAAAACGTCTTGTCGTTCGGTACCAAATTTCGATACCTAAGGGGTTAATCTCATCAACGTCAGTGAGGCAATAAGCCTGCAGCACTAGGTGTGTTTGACTAGAAGCGGCGCGCCGCAGATCGATCGGTGTTTGATATCCGCGAGAGCGATTCGAAAGCGTACGGAGCAGTCTGCTCTCTATATCGCGCGGTTGTGTTTATTACACACAGACTGAAGCGCGCGTGACGCTCGCGGTGATTTCAGCGTCTGCCGTCTAAATGAGGACATAAACACATGAACAACATCTCCAGAACTGCTCTGAGAGTCACTCCATGAGCATTTTACCATTTGATTGGAGTAAAACTAGCGTCATATCATACACACGCAGAACTGTAAAGGTATTCACGGCAACCCGTCAAAATAAAAGTTCGGTTTAACTTGGAAGACACTGCGGCAGAAATATATTAATATTGTTCAGCAGAGTGTACATACTGCTACTACTAGGCTACTATTAAAATTATTAAACTTATATATTTTTTAAAGTGATGATCACACAACATTTCTTCCATGTGTTAATTTTAATAGTAAACCTGTTTGTTTGCCAAAAAATAAATAAATTTGATTTTCAGTAATTTAAAAGATAAATGTTATATGCCTTCATTTGAAAACCAGATACAGAACACGGAATTTCTGAGGAAAAATAAAACATTTCATAAGGCTATTTTAAGAATAAATTTGAATAAACTTAGTTTTAATGCATTCAAATAATTAGACATACTACAACACAGAATTTAATAACAATAAAACGTATGGTGAAAGAAAATAAAACACCCACTTATTATAGTGGATAAAGATTTTCAATTTCTTGAAGTCTTTAACAACCTACAATAAATGAATAGAAATGAAGATTCTGTCTGAGCTATGTGTTTTAAAACGAACAAACACTAGTGTAAACTGAAAACTATTTGAGCTTTATTAAAATTATTTGCACTGATTTATTGTGTTGGATATATTTTGTTCCTTTGTGCAGTGTCTCAGGAGATGAGTCTTTGAGTCTGTATAAATGTCAACAAGCTGAAAAAAATAAAACCAAAGTTTTTGGAGATAATGTAATCTTGTTAAAACTGATTTCATAAAATTGGTATCGAAAAAAGTATCGTTCAGGAACCGGTATCGAACTCAAGGTATCGGTATCGAAAATTTTTGAACGATACCCAGCCCTATTCAAATGGAAAACAAACATTCTCAGATTATGTAAACTGTAGGAAACATGCATAGAGACGCATCACTACTGTGGAGATGTGTCGGCGTTGTAATCTCTTAAGCCGAAAACAAAGAAAGCGTTAGTTTATCAAATTATTAAAATGTTAATGCAGCCTCTTTACTTTACTTCCCTGACACATTTATAATTATTATATCTCCCGGTGCACTGTGGCAAGCTTTATGCATGTGCTTGAGCGCTTATTGGGCTATGTAGGCAATTAAAGGCTCATTATAATGATTTAAATGGTTTATAACGTGCGATTAGTCAGAAAAATCTTTAGTTGAGGACAGCCCTAGCATTTACTTAAAGAATGGAATAAAAAACCCAATATACCATAACTAAAATTAATGACAAACTTTATGGTTAAATTAAAAATAAATCTGATCAAATGTGAGCAGATCAGATGTTTAACAAATATTATCAAATAAATATTCTATTTTACATCTTCAATTAAAAAAAAAAAAAAAAAAAAAAAAAAACTTTCTGGGTTTCACTTTTTCAGGCCTGGAAATGACCAGACTTTTCCAGATTTTTCATGAGTGTACAAACCCTGTTTTAATATATAAACATCTGTGGATTACTAATCAAATGACATTCACAGATTGTGAAGCTGGATCCACTTTAACCCAGAAGCATCACTGATAGAAAACTCATTTTAAAATCTATAGACAATACTGTGTGTATAATTACCCAGACTGAGCTGAAGATTTTCTCTAGCTGCTGTGACTGTAACCTCTGGACCCACAAGCCAGTGCAGGATCATCTCTAGTCCCAGGAGCTGAATGGAGCGGTAGGACTGAGCCACCTGCACACTGCTGTTCAGATTCATGCGAGGAGTTGTGCTTGGCGTGCTGCAGGAGGGAATGCCTGGAGAACAGAAAGATGAACCATTAGGTATTTAAAAGAAAATATTTAGGGTGGGTTTTGATTCTATCCATCAGTTGTTAATTGGATGGAGGCAGATCTGAGCTTGCAGTCAATTGTGGAGAGGAATGATTTAAGCGGAAGTTCAGCAAACATCAGAGAGAAATCTGACAGCCCAATTTTGATAAATTATAAGGTCGGGGGGAAAAAAAAATAAACATATGCATGGACAACTGTATCACACTAAGATTTATAAACATGCATTTTGAAAATATATGGGGTGAATTGCCACTTCATGCTGACTTTCAAGGATGTAATCTCATTCTATCCCCTGCATAAGATGAAAGCACAATGAAAGGAAATGAGCTGTACCTGATTTAGGGGTGTTAGGGGCGCCATTGCTTGGGTTAGGGGTTCGAGCAGGTGTAGTCGGGCTCGGCTGTGCAGAATCAGAAGGAAGTGTGCTGTGCAGTAGCGGTACACCAACCTTTGAGAGTGAGTGATGGAAAGAGGAGACAGAAATACACATTGATTGCTCTCAGTAACTAATGAGACCATGGCCATACAACGGTTACAACTATCTACAAGGACCAAAAGGTACTATTCAATGTAAACAACGTCAATTTTACCTGCTCAAAGTTAGCAGACAGGTTGGGTCCAAGCTTGACTACAAGGTACCACCACACCTCCAGCTTGGTGAGCAGAAGAGCTTCAGTCCTGACTTGGATGGAACTAAGGGGCTGCATGAGGAGCTTCAGTCGCTTGCTGCTGCACAGGATATCTGCTCAAGAGAAACAGTTACAACGTAGGAAACAACAGCTGAGAAAAAGCAAGATATAATATATATATATATATATATATATATATATATATATATATATATATATATAAAATAAAAAATAAAAAAAAAAATCATGAACTGTTGCTATCTGGGTCTAAAACTTTCCCACATCTTTTGACCAATGAATTTCCATCTCATTTTAAGGTTACTTAAGCATTTTTAAACATACCTAGAGAAATATAAAAATATTTTCATGACTTCCCAAAAAGCAAAAATTATGTAGTTGTCTGATATTGTGGCTATTACTAGGGGTGTTAATCGTCACTGGTTTCATGATTCGATTCAATTATCATGTCAACAATTCGATTCAATTCGATAATCACGATGCGTCGCATCCTCAGTTTTCAATATTACAACACATGGCATTTTCATATTCATTTTATTTCAAAATTATTTTGTGCATATAATAAATTATATAAGCTGGCTACTTTTAAAAATAAATTCATAATATATCAAACAAATTACGTATTTAACCAAGTAAATATAGCTACAAAACATAAGCAAATATAAAGTAATAAAGGGGGGAAAAAGACAATTACAAGTGATAAACAAAAAGTACTTTCAGTATCTTTAAGTATCCGAAAGTTTACAGATAATCATAGTTATGGGTTTTTCTTTTTTCCTCAGCATTAATGCTGTTTGATTATTACTGATGAGACTAGGGCTGGGCGATTTATCTCATGCAATATGCATGCGCATCTCGTCAGTAAAATCAAATTCTGATTGCGGTAAATCCCATCACCCAATGGAGCGGATGGCCACGGAGTCAGAAACATTGAGGAAGGCCGCCAATATCGCGTTCATTATCGCAGATGAATCGCCTTCGATAATGAACGCGAGATTGCGTAGCTTCTCAGTGAACTACGGCTCCGTGTATTAATTGCCGCTCCATTTGAAAACAGGTGATGGGGATTTACCGCTAATCAAGGAGCCGGTTTTACTGACGAGATGCGCATGCATATTGCATGAGATAAATCGCCCAGCCCTAGATGAGACCATAGACAGTGGCAGCTTTAATAGGCTGCATTCACACTAATGCACAGATCTATTTCGACATATCAGATGTTTTGTCCTGTTCTGAAAACATAACTGACTGTTTACATCAACTGCACAGGTATTTAAAACGTATTTAACCACAGCCGCGATCCAGCTTCAGCACATTAAACAAAGCGCATGTGCCTCTAATACATACTGCATTCCAAATGGTATAAATGAAAGCATATCTAAAGCAAAACACTGAAATAACGGCAGGTGGAAGCACACACTGTCGAGCAATGTGCACGTGTCTGACAGCGCATATCCTGTGCAATGAAGCACACACATGCCATATGCAGGAAAAAAAACAAGCTCAGAATCGATTCTAGAATCGCTGAAGAGAGAATCGCAATGCATCGGAGAATCGATTATTTCCAACACCCCTAGCTATTACACCTAAATACAAAGAAAATGCATAAACTTACCTGGATTAAGGGCGAAATTGTCAATGAGGCTCTTCCAAGCTATGAAGGCAATCTTCTTAATATTAGGAGAGGAGTTGCGGAAACCCAACTCCTCTAAATACAGCAAGGAATTAATGAAAGCACCGCCTTTGTGGAGCAACTGAAAAGAGACACATACAATAGAAACACATACTTACTATTTCAGTTCTGAATCTTGAGATTGTGTGAGTGAGACTTGATGAGCATCGTTTGGTGACCAAATATCTTACCTTCCCCAGAAGTCTCACAAACAGGGGCCAGAGCTTTAGCATATTTGTCTCATTTTTAGAGGCAAAGAGCTTCTGCATTTCAGGGATAAGCACCTAGAGGCAGCAAAGCAATAGAGAAGCATCACAGTTATTTATATATTCATATATGCACAACCAAATAAATGAATGTATACACTTACAGAAGACATCATTGGCTCTATAATGGCCGCCACCTCCTGCTGTTTCTCCAGAAGAAGTGGCATGCCCAGCTCCAGGGCTGCTGCTGCACGCAAGCGCACTTTATTGGCCGAATGAACCACCAGAGGAATAACCAGCTTGGCCCAGCACATGGCTCCAGAAGCCATCTGAGTTGGGGCCTGCTCCAGCAACCTGACATTCACCACAAAATCAACTCTCATTTACAGCACCTCCAGTATGAAGAGCACTGCAACACTGCACTACCAACAAAGAGAAAAGTATGGGAAATTTCAACAAACCTTATGATGACGTTGAGTGATTCATGTTCAATGAGGATCGACTGAACCTCTCTGGTCTGCATGGCCTCAAGACTCTTCAGAATCTCTGGGGCCTGAAATGTAAAAAGCAACATTTTTAGCCACAAAAAAAGTAAAGTTGAGGGAAAAATGATAAAAAAATAAGGTTTATTTCAAGCAGAACATGCATGGTAAACAAACCTTTTTGGATGCCACCTCTGATGGGAAATTCTGTTTTGAAATCACCCATAATGCTCGAGTGCACGTAAACTTCTCTTTTGATTTTACCACAACATTACAGAGCGTAGACAGTATATCTTCTGAAATACTTGCTGCAGAAAAGAAAGATAAAAAGATTATAGATGCTACTTCTTAAGGAATGTAATAAAAAAGTATATTATTCTAAAAAATTCAACTTTTTCTATACCTGGTATAGTGTTGTCAAAAGACCCAGTACTTCGGTACCAAGTCGGTACTAAAAAAATGAAAACGTCACGGTACCAGTTTTTTTAAGTACCGGTGGCACAGAGTACCCGGTTCTTGACGTGTAGGGCCCTGTGATTTCCGCGATGCAGAAAACGCGGACATCACAGTTATAAAAACGGAATTTACAGTTTAACACAATGTCATGGAATTTGTCAAAGTTTGGATGAATTAATCAAAAGTAGGTCATTACACAAACCAAATCGCGACATGGACTAGTATCTGTAAATATTAAGCTGAAAAAGTCGATTCAAATATGAATCCCGCATGTTTTGCGAGTCTCTGTGTGAGTGTGTGAGTGAGAGAATTAATGAATGAATGAATGAATGAATGAATGGCAGAGACGCACGGTTTTGTTTACTACATACACTGAAGCACGTGTGACGCTTGCGGTGATTTCATCATCTGCCGTCTCAATGAGGACATAAATACATAAACATCTCCGGAACTGCTCAGAGTCACTTCACGAGCATTTTACCGTTTCATTTGAGTAAAACCAGCATCATATCATATACACACACAGAAATTTAAAGGTATTCACGGCAACCCGTCAAAATAAAGTTCGGTTTAGACATTGTGCCAGAAATATATTACTATTATTTAGTACAACGTATGTGATACTACTACTACTACTACGGTTTAATAAATTAATAAAACTTTATTTTTTAAGAAATAATCACACAATATTTCTTCCATGTTTTAATTTTAATAGTAAATCCCCTTTATTTACCAAAAAATAAAATGCATTTAAATTTCATTAATTAAAAGACAAATTAAATTTAGGTGAAACTTGTTTACTGTTTTTCATACTTTTATTACTTATGGAAAAACTTGAAACACAATTTTAAATAAGAATAAAGAATGCCATTGATTTTTGTACATTTTATTTTTGACTTTATTAATAAAAATAGTGTGTTTTTTTAGTTAGCATGTTTTTGTGTTTTGCTTTAGTACCGAAATTGGTACCGAGAACTGTGGATTTTCACTGGTATCGGTACCGAATACAGAAATTTTGGTACCGTGACAACACTAACCTGGTATGACTGAAACAATGTGTGAGTGGAAGACACAGAATCCCAAAGCCTGCAATGCAGCCTGACACAGCTCCTCATTCTCACTGGAGATATGAACCTGAAAGAAAAAAATTATTCATCTCCAGGGCTGATGACACAGCAAAGACATAGCTTTCTGAAAAAATAACAAACATAATAAATACATAAGAGTCAAATATTCAGTTACATTCAAAGAGTTCATAAAGGAGAAAAACTTACCAAAAGGACTTTACTGAGACGTGCAAACTGCTTTACAACTACAGGCAGAAACTGACGCCCTTCTTCTCCATTCAGGCGGCTAAGAGGAAGAAAAAGAACAAAAGTCCCATGATTCATCTATAAATACCTTTAAAAGTTACCACTCAATTGCATGATGACTAGACACACAACAACCAATGAAGTTTGTTCTAATGCATCGAGCAAGTACTTTTGAGCTTCCGTTTACAATATTCAGTCCACTCTATATGTCCACTGATCAATATTTGTGTGAAGAAAAGCCTAAATTAAATCTGCTCATTAGGGCCGTGCGATTAATCGAAATCGAATCGCAATCGCGATTTGAGACGTTGCGATTTGCTAATCGCAAAGCCTGCAATGTGGACGCGATATTACTCTGTTCCAGAGCATAAGCATGAGTGGCATTCTTACTAACCAATAGAGTGAGCGCACCTCCGTTCTCCCCGATCAGCACTGCTCTAGCCAACTGCGTAAACACCCACCATTTAAAAAGGGTCAGATCGAAAGTTAGGCAAATAAAAACTAAAGAAAAACGTATGTAACTTCAGCTTCGGAATGAGACAACGAACAAAAAAAAGGTAATTTGCAAGAGCTGCGTCACAACGCATATCAAGAGCTCCCTTATCGGTTCTGCTTTCAGTACTGGAGAATAAAGATACATTTTTAGATGTTTTTATTAGTA
>JAFVLL020034777.1:22907-39685 GCA_021397915.2 Tor tambroides | reverse complement strand
GGGGGTGCTCTGGTACTTGGACAGGATCAGGACCAGAGGGGAGATGGCTTCAACCCAGTGGAGTCCTTTGTGGGCACTCTTAGCCAGCTTAATATATGGAACTATGTTTTAACACCACAGCAGGTAACAGTTTATACACATTCCTTATTCTTGCTCTTAAGTTAACAGAGTACAGTGTTGACTGAGACCGAAAAAATGAAAAAGTTTATATTTCTACTATTCTCAGATCAAGTCTCTTGCCAGTAGCTGTCCACGTGATCTGCAGAAAGGGAACGTGTTTGCATGGCCTGACTTCTTAGGAGGAGTCACAGGCCGAGTAAAGACCAGCAGCAAGAGTGTTTTTTGCGCTGGTAAGAATCAAGTCAAGACATATATTATTATTATTCAACCACTGCATGGGGAAGCAAAACACTGCTGTCCTTGTATTGAATTTTCCATAACATTTGTGACCCCGGACCACAAAACCATTCATAAGGGTCAATTTTTCAAAATTGAGATTTATACATTATCTAAAAGCTGAATAAATAAGCTTTCCATTGATGTATGATTATGTTATGATAGGACAATATTTGGCCGAGATACAATTATTTGAAAATATGGAATCTGAGGGTGCAAAAAAATCTAAATACTGAGAAAATCGCCTTTAAAGTTGTCTAAATGAAGTTCTTGGCAATGCATATTACTAAATTTGATCATTTCAAATTGATAATTTTAACCCATACAATGTATTTTTGGCTATTGCTACAAATATACCCCAGCGACTTAAGACTGGTTTTGTGGTCCAGGGTCACATATGTACCAACCTAACGCATATAAATCATTATAAACTTTGAGACTAATGGATCATAAATCAGTGACATGAGTATGTTTTTATGTACTGGTGAGAAAGTGTAACATTTATTGTCCACTGCTTTGGTCTTTGTTAGACTGCCCCCTGGTGGATGATTCTGTTCCTCAACTGCGCTCATCCACTAAAGCTGTGAGTCCGGGCTCTAAGGTGCAGTTCTCTTGCAGTCCCGGGTTCTATCTGGTGGGGGAGCCAGTGCAGCAGTGCCTAAACAGAGGCCAGTGGAGCCACGCAGAGCCGATATGTGAACGTGAGTGATGTGATGTGAATGCACAGATATGCAACAGAGGACACACAAAAGCGTACGCTGGCTGTTTAAACAACCACACGTTCAAAATGACCATTACAGTCACATTTACAATAATATACTTACACTGTACTGATGTACAATCATACAACTTAAATTGAACATTTTCAAATGTAGATAAACACATGCCATAGATGAATAGATGAATGGTTTGTGCACATACATGTACTCCATATACTCACAATGTAGTCATTACCCAGTACTATGACCATCATTGATCTGTACCAGGGCCTTTCTCTTTATCTGTAGGTGTGGAATGTGGTCCTCCTCCTGACCTAGAGCATGGGCAGTATCATGGAGAGGATTTCTATGCTGGAAGCACAGTGCTTTATCAATGTAAACCAGGGTTCTACTTGCTAGGGGAGAGTAAGATGTTGTGTACCAACAATGGTAAATGGATTGGCAACCCACCTGCTTGTCTAGGTAAGATACACAGCAAATCAGGGGAAAAACCTGAGAGAAGCATTCAATAGACAATAGGTCTGTACCAGAGTTATCAAGCATCACTATACACAGGTGTACCTGGAACCTAGAATGTCATTTTACATTTTGTTTGTCCTTGTTGTGTTGGTTTGTGCTCATATTGCAGATGTGGACGAATGTTCTCTGGGCTCTGAATGTGATGAGCATGCTAGTTGTCAAAACACTGATGGCTCTCATATATGCACCTGCATACCTCCTTACAGTGGAGATGGAAGAAACTGTACAGGTAACACAATCTCCTAAACTGGACACTTATAGTTTCCACAGGTTGCAGATGACTGCGCTTACCTCCCACACAGTAACATGTTTGTTAACTAAAGAAAATTATTTTGTTTTTATTCTCACTAGAGCCGGTAAAATGTAAAGATCCAGGTGTTCCTGAGTTTGGGCACCGTGAGGGCAGTAATTTCATCATGGGCAGTGAGGTGGTCTTTTCCTGTAAGGAAGGCTATGAATTGATCGGCTCATCCCATCTATCCTGCACAGAAGAAGGAATTTGGAAGGGAGATGTCCCATACTGCAAAGGTAGGCCTAGCTTTCAGATCTGTTTATTGGAGCTGTTCTTTGCCTGCATGCAACATTTGGGATTAGTATGATTGTTTTGAAATAAATAAATAGTTTTATTCAGATAATTACTATTAAAATGAAGTATCACGGTTTCCACTAATTGTTTTCAACATTAATAATAATAATAAGAAGAAATGTTACTTAAGCCCCAAATCAGCATATTGGAGTGATTTCTGAAGGATCGAGTGACACTGAAGTTTGGAGTAATGGCTGCTAAAAATTCAGCTTTTCCATCACAGGAATTAATAAAATGTTTAACTATATTAAATAAGAAAACAGTTATTTTAAATTGTAATAATATTTCCAAACATTACTGTTTTAATGTATTTTTGATCAAATAAATGCAGCCTTCCCGAGCAAAAGAGACTTATAAAACAAGAAAAAATCTTACCAACCCCAAACGTTTGAATGGTAGTGTAGCAAATAATAAAACAAAGCTAGCACAAATAACAATTACTTGAACAATTCTTGATTTATTCTTCAGTAAAATCAAAGGAGTCAAGCTAATACTAATTGAAATATAACAGAAATATTCCTGTCGAAATATACTGATTGTTATTGGGTAATAGAAACAAACAAGCTTGTCTTGGGATCCAAATGGTTGTAGTCTTCTGTGTAAATGTAATCCAACCGCCCCTACACACCAAATATTGTTTCTCAATATCTCAATGGGAAACTGGCTTGATTATGGAGACATAAAATGTCTGTGCATATATAGGTACCTAATCTGATAAACAATTGATCAGCTTTGTTCAGTCCATGTTACTGGAACAATTTAGCATTTTATAATCCCAGCAGACTGAGCATTATCCTGAACCTCTGCCAGCAGCTTTTATGAGGCTTTTATACCTTGTCATCTCACATTATTGTTTGTCAGTTAGAGTTACATGTAATTTGTTTTGGCGGATTCTCAATACACTCTGGATGCATTGCAGTGATGATGATAATTACTGTCTGAAGTCTGCACTTCACTGAAAACGCTGAGCATAAGCTATTTCTAATGATTTCCACCAACAGCCCTTTCCTGTGCTCATCCCATTCTCCCTGAATATGGAATCATGAAAGGGTCAAACTTCACATACGGAAGCAAGGTGACTTTCAGGTATCACTGTCACTGTTAGATGTAGAGTCGGTTTCTAGAGGTACTGTATAGGGAATTTTAAAAGACCTGTTTAAATATGAGAGAGACTACTTTTGTTACTACATAATGGGAAAGGACAATATTTTTGTGCGTTTGCGTGTAAATAACCTTTTCATTTTCTGCTCTGCTGCAGTTGTGAGAAGGGCTATGTCCCTCAGGAGCCAATAGAAAGCCAGTGTCAATCTGATTTGAAGTGGAACAGAGAGCCCCACGTTTGTCAGCCTGTTACCTGTGGTGAGCCCCCAGTGGTGGATTATGCTGAGTATACCCTCAACGGGAAAGTGTACCTCTCCACACTAACCTACACCTGCATAGAAGGATACAGGTAAAGTCTGATACATTTTCATCACTGACTTTATGAAAAGTGTAGCAGGAACAGTATACAGTAGGACATGGGTCGGCAACCTTTTTTGTCATGAAATGCCATTTTTAATGTTCCTAGTTAATCACTGTGCCAATGTTGGCACATGTGCATTAGGTTGCCGACCCCTGGTATAAACAGAAAAACATTTACAAATGGTATGGTTGGTTCTTACAATCTAGATGTCACAGAATGTATTGACTTTCCTGTTTTTTTGGTGTAAAGATTGCAGGGTGCCATGGAACTGAAGTGTGAGTCATCAGGAGAGTGGGCATCTCCTCCCCCCGTGTGTGCCAGAGTGGACTGTGGCAAACCTCCTCCTTTGAAGGATTCTGTGATTAAGGGCGACAACTTCACACTGGGTAGCAGGATCATCTATGTTTGCAAAGAGGGGTAATTAACCTCATATATGCATATTTTTTTGCCAAAGGATTTGATCAGATTGTATTTGTTTGTAATCACCAAGAACTGATGTTTGATGGCCTATTAAATATCTTTTTCAGTCACTCTAGTAATGATTTGTAAAATATGTCTTATTATAGTTACACCCTCCTTGGTGCAGAAACTCAAGAATGCCTCCCAAGTGGCAACTGGACTCGTAATTCTGCCCAGTGTGTGCCTCGGTCTTGTGGCCCACCACCCCAAGTTGACCATGCCTTACCTGACACTGGACACCAGCTTTTTGGAGACACTGCTATCTACTTCTGCGATGATGGCTACACTGCTGGTAACAATACAAAACTGTTCTGCAATGCCCAAGGTGTTTGGGCACCCCCAGATGGATTTGGCATTCCTCACTGCATTGCCAACTTCTGTCTGCGTCCCCCGGATTTACCTCATGCCATTCTGGACTCCATCAACAAACCAAAGTATGCAAGCAACACAGAGGTCAGCTACAAGTGTGAGGAGGGCTTTGTTCTCAACACAACAGGAACCCTGAAATGCATGATAGGGGGAGCGTGGGCACCCTCGCCTTTGGACATTGGCTGTATGCCTGTCAGATGCTCGAAGCCAGAGAGTATTGAGAAGGGTTATGTAAGTGGGAACAATTATAGTTTTGGAGCGGTGATTGCATACAGCTGTGATAAAGGGTATTTCATACGAGGAGAGAAGAGGAGAATTTGTAAAGCCAACGGTGAGTGGGGAGGTGTCTTGCCCACATGCCAACCTATTTCCTGCCCCAGCCCACCTCGCTTGGCAAATGGTTTTATCCAGGTAAATACAATACTGTCTCCCAGTAATTCATGATAAATTGGTACCATATTGATTTAATTTTTAGTGTTTTATTTCTAATTTATTTAGACAAAATGAAATAGAATTTTAATATTGATGCATCCCTATTAAGGAATATTTGCACATTTTGAGCAGTTCATTTATTTAATCCATAATTAAATATGTATGATACTTTTTCCCATAGGGCCAAATAAGAAAGAACGGCTACGTATACAGCAGTAGAGTAACCTATGCTTGCAATGATGGTTACCGCCTAACTGGAAAGCCTGATCGTATATGCATGGCCAATAAGCAGTGGTCAAACAACAATCCTCCTGTTTGTGTCCTCCTCACCTGCCCTACCCCACCTGATATCAAAAATGGCCGTTATCACGGCTCCATCTTTGAAGTCGGCAGCAAGGTGGAATTTACCTGCAACGAAGGATATGAACTCATTGGAGATTCCGTATGGACTTGTTTAAAGTTTGGAAATTGGGACAAGAGCGTAACCCCACGTTGTTCCCCAGTACAGTGCCCCGAACCACCTTTAGAGGAGAATCACCTTGTACTACGTGGATTAGATTCTGACTCAGGGATTGTGGAGCTTTCTTGTGAGGAAGGGTATGTTCTCCATGGTGCACAAACTCTTCGTTGTACCCCGTCCCAGGAGTGGAATGACTCTTTTCCAGTCTGCAAACAAGTCTTTTGTGGACCTCCCCCTGAGGTTGCCTTTGGTGACCCATCTGACGCACTGTCTTACTTGTGGTAGTCATCTATTCCTCTGCATGGATGGCTTCAGCATCTGGAAGGAAGCTTCTGTCAACTGCCAGGCAGATGAACTGGAGTAAACCTTATCTGAATGCATTCCTGTTGGAATGCCCATCTGGACTTACCCAAATGGAATTGTGGATGTGCAAGGACTAATGTATCTTAGTACAGCTGTCTATAGCTGTAAAGCAGGGTATGATTTAGCAGGTAACAGCACTGTGCTTTGTGGTCAAAGTGGACAGTGGATAGGAGGTGTACCTGTATGTCACCCTGTTAAGTGTGCTGCACCCAAGGAGATTCCTAATGGCTCTGTTAGATACTCCAGGCTTCAGTTTAGCCAATCAATTACATATTCCTGCCACAGGGGGTACCGCTTACAAGGCCCAGAAATGCTTACCTGCCTGGAGAATGGAGAGTGGCACCAGGAGGCTCCTACTTGTGTGCAGATCTACTGTTCTCCTCCAAAACCAATTGAGAATGGCTTTGTAGAAGGACGGGACCGCAAGTTTGGGGTTACTATCTTCTATAGCTGCTTTCCAGGTTTCCTACTGGTTGGTAATAATCATCTCACTTGCGAAGAACATGGCTGGTCAAGTTCTGAGCCCAAATGTATGCCTGCTGAATGCGGCCTGCCTCCGCATATTGATTTTGGTGAATACTCGAAGGTCAAAGAGCCATCAGGAGAAGACGACGCACTTACAAGCCAACATTTACCAGTAGACAGCAGCTTTTTACATGGTTCCCTGGTTCAATATAATTGTCATTCTGGGTATGAAATGAAAGGTGACATCACGTTGATGTGCCAAGAAGATGGCACGTGGAATGGGACTGCCCCTGTGTGTGCTCCGGCACAATGTGAGACTCCACGCAGCCCTGAATATGGATCAGTTATGGTAACAGATAGCGCAATTGGCAGCCTTGCGGAGTACAGTTGTGAGGATGGTTACGAACTTAATGGACAGACCATTCGACAGTGCATTTCTGGGAAGCAGTGGAGCGATGACACTCCTCGCTGTTTGCCCATCTCTTGTGGTAATCCTGGAGGCATTGCGAATGGTGAGGTGATTGGAAAATCCTTTCACTTCAAGGCGCTTATTCACTATGAGTGCCATAAAGGGTTTGTCCTTGAGGGTGTTGGAACTAGAACTTGCCAGGTCGATGGGAAATGGGACAACAAAGCTCCATCGTGTAGGGCAATCTCCTGTGGGCGCCCTGTTGTATCAAAGGATGTTTTAGTAAGAGGAGACAACTATACATTTGGAAAGAGGTTATTGTTCAGTTGCAATCTTGGCTTCATCCTACAGGGAGCACCGACCAGTGTTTGTGTAGCCAATGGCAGTTGGAGTGAGGCTCCTCCAAAGTGCCTCCCAGCCAACTGTGGTCAACCACCGGTAATTGAAAATGGCCGAGTAACAGGCACGGATTATGGTTACAATGGCATGGTTAGGTATGCTTGTGACATTGGATACGTCTTGACAGGAAATCCTACACTAATATGCAGAGCTGATGGACTATGGGATGACCCTCCTCCGCGGTGTGACATAGTCACTTGTGACCCACCTGAGGACATTAGCCATGGTTACCTGAATGGATCAAGCTTTAATTTCGATGATGTTGTGGAGTATATCTGCTTCCCAGGCTATGAGATTGTTGGCAGTCCAGTTTTGCGATGTGTTGCCGAGGGTGTCTGGCTGGGGCAAGTTCCTGAATGCCGACCTTGTGTTTGCAGTCCCCCAGTTCTGAAGTACGGTGCTATTCTCGGCCGAGACCACACCTGTGGTGCAAGCATCTGGTTCCGATGTGATGAAGGCTACAAAAGTCTTGGCCCCACAGAGGCCATGTGCGACAAGGGTGGAGTGTGGAGTCCAGGAGTACCCATCTGCACCCGAGGGAGATGTTCCAGCCCTCCTCCAGCTGTGCCTAATGCTGTCGTACAAGGCAGTGCTGCCTACTCCATTGACACGGTCACTTACCGGTGTAGGCCAGGATATCATTTGAAAGGTTTTCCCCATCTTTCCTGTGGAAGGTTGGGCAGATGGGGAGAGCCAAACCTGAACTGTGAACCCGTTTCTTGTGGAGTGCCTCCTCTTGTCCCAAATGCAGAGACTGCTGGAGTAGTGTTGACCTATGGCAGCAAAGCTCAGTACAGGTAATTTGACATAATATAAACATCCAATAAAAACTAAGAACAAATAAAAATGCTTTAAGGTGGTTTAAACTGAACGTTTCCACCTGACACAGGTGTAAAGAAGGCTTTGAGTTGGCAACAAAGACGGACTCAATAACCTGTCAAAGTGATGGCACCTGGTCCAAACACAGCGTCAGATGTCGACCTTCACCCTGCAGCCTGCCTACTAACCTCACCCATGTAGTCATCACAGGCAAGCAGCTCACACCTGTAGGGGGAACACTCATAATCTCCTGTAGACCAGGGTACTATCTTGAGGGACCTGGATTATCTGAATGTTCAGTAAGTTATATGTCAAGATGATCATTTTGTGTAGACACTCCTTGCTTCATTTGGTGATAATTTTGTCTGATGACGTCTTGGGATGTTATTTCCCTTTTATTTGATCCAGGTCTCTGGCAAATGGTCTCCACCTTTCTCTTCAAAGTCTTGTGTGCCTGTTATTTGTGAGAAGCCTCTCCCTATTCTCAGTGGCTTGGTTGAGGGCAAGAGCTACAATTATGGAGATATTATTAGCTATACTTGTCTACCAGGATTTGAACTACAGGTACATTATTTTTATACATTCATTTTTCACATAGCTTCTCATATGTATGGTTGCGGGGATGCTAGAACCTTTCCCAGTGTCTGAGGTCATAGGCAGAGAAACACCCTGAACAAATGGCCGGTTTGTCACAGGCATTAGACCGTAAGTAATTAAAACAAATGAATTCAGCCTCAACAAAGCTTATAATATTTTGTAACAAAACTAATGCCATATTCCCCCCAAATCATTGCCCCCAAAAATGTTTCTAATAAAGATGAATATTAGGAAACCAAGAGAATGTATGATGTATTTTTATTTCTCATCATTCAGGGTGATTCTGTTCAGACATGTCAAGGTGATAAAACCTGGAGTGGAACTCAGCCAGTGTGTGCTGGTAAGACTTTTTCACAATGCAAAACATGATATTGTAGTAAGACAGTTAATTTATTATTATTAATACTATTATCTAAATCATTCCGCTTGATCTCTTAACTCACTTTTTACCTCTTGTTTTTAGCTGTGTCATGTGGTCCTCCACCAGTGGTTCCCCATGCAGTTACTGTGTCCAGTGGTCAGACATACCAAAGTATTGTGAGTTATACATGTCATCCAGGACTGAGTTTGTTTGGTTCACAGAACCTCACTTGTCAAGCAGATGGAAAATGGAGCTTACCTACACCATCATGTGAATGTAAGAATAGATAAACGGACAGTCTTTAGCTTTTAAGGGACAGGTCACCCAAAAATGAAAAAAACTGTCATTAATTACTCACCCTGATTTCGTTCCAAACCTGTAAGACCTTCGTTCATCTTCGGAACACAAATTAATATATTTTTGATGAAATACCTTGCACGTAAACAATGCATGTGCGTTGTACTCTCGATAATGGCAGAATAGATGATTTGGAGGATAAGAATGGTTAAATAAAGTCATTATTTTTGTATTCTTTGTGCAAAAAAAGTTTTTTTTTATTTTCTTTTCATTAGATTTTCAAAAGAACAACACACAAAAAAATAAAATAAAATAAATCAGAGCCGGACAAAACAGAGATAAGATAAGCAGAGATAAGCACTACCTACATATAAGATGAATACTTACATGACATAGTAATACCCTAGATATGAGTACTTCACAATTCTAAGGAGATACATCTTAATACCCAATGAACCGGTCACAAATAGATTCTACAACTCTTTGCCAGGCCTGTACCATTCTTGGTTCAGCTTTATTAAATCTAGCTAAAGAGCATTCCATGCTAACTATATGTTGCATATTCAATAACCACAGTCTTGAGATGTCTGCCTTAGTGTCCCACCAAAGTGCGATTATTGTTTTCTTTGCTGCAGTGAAACCCGAAAAAAGAGTCCTTTTGTCCATTGTGCCAAGGTTCAAAGAACAGTCATCATTCAGCAAGCACAGGCAAGGATCCGGAGTGATCTTACAGTTAATCAGTTCTTCTAAGTCACGACAAACTTGAGTCCAAAAATGACTGATTACTGAACATTCCCAAAACATATGATACATTGTACCAACTACAGATTTTTGACATATAGTGCAGTTAGGATCAGATGTTAATCCCATTCTGTATTGTCTATATGGCATCGCGTAAGCTCTATGGATGGTTTTAAAATGAATAAGTTGGTGACTCCAATTTCGAGATGTTTCACTTATATTTGACCATACCGTAAGCCAATCAGGACGTAGTCCAGCCTGTTCAAAATCCTTTTCCCACACTACCTCAATTGACAAACGTTTACACTGTGTTTTTAAAAGAAAGTTATAAATTTGTGAAACCAGGCCTCTAGACTCTTTTGCAGGATCAAACAATCCTGCCGTTGGGTGCGAAGGTAGTGATGTGTTCCATGTAACTCTGTAAGCCTTCATGGCTGATATCAATCTCAAATAAAGAAAAAAAGAACCAGGTATGTCAAACAAAGTCTGTAAATTATGAAATGAACATAAACCATCTTTACTATAGATATCTCCCATTGTGCAAATTCCATTAGAGGCCCAAAGTGAGCATGTGAAAGGTTTCTTTCCTGTCAATATATTAGTTTATGAAAAGTTTCCCACACTTTTATGAAAGTTTATGAAATTTAGGTACCGTTTCAAACATTTTCTCTGCTTTTTCCATACCGCCAAACAATTAGCAATTATAGTGCCAAATTTAACTTTAAGTTTCTTGCCTTTTAAATCTGTATATAGAAGATCGTGAAATTAAAGAAAATGGAAGAGTATTCCAACGCTGTAGATCTTCTGTCACCTTTTGAGAGATTTCCCTATAATTTTTGTGAATAATTTCTGATATCTTTGCGTATATTTTAATTCCTAAATAAGAAATAACATTACTTACTGGAATGGAGGGAGGATATTGAACATTAGTGGCAGATAAATTTAGGGGGAGTAGTGTGGATTTATTCCAATTTATTTTATAACCTGCTAAATTCTTAAATTCATTGAACACGGATAACACTTGTGAGATTGATACTTTGACGTTGGAGAGGAACAAAAGAATGTCATCTCCATAAAGTGAAATAGAATGTTTAAAGCCATGAACAACAATGAGGTATATAGATTTGTGCTTTCTTATGGCTTATGCAAGGGGTTCTAATGATAACGCAAATAATAATGGTGAGAGAGGGCAGTCGTGTGCCCCTCTGCAATGGAAAAGGTAAAGACTAACAGGTGCTTGTGATAACAGAGGCCAGGGGAGTTTCGTATAAGATTTGTATCATAGATAAAAATCTTGGACCGAATCCCACAAAAAGTATTCTTGTAGCTTCGTAAAATTACGGTTGAACATGTCACATGGACTATTTTAATGTCCTTACTAAGTTTCTGGATGAACATTTAAGTTGCATTGCTGTCTATGGAGGGTCAGAAAGCTCTCGGATTTCATCAAAAATATCTCAATTTGTG
This sequence comes from Tor tambroides, assembly GCA_021397915.2. Taxonomy (NCBI): domain Eukaryota; kingdom Metazoa; phylum Chordata; class Actinopteri; order Cypriniformes; family Cyprinidae; genus Tor; species Tor tambroides. Next base: position 28,365 of record JAFVLL020034777.1, on the reverse strand, counting down.
TCCTGAAGATGAACAAAGGTCTTACAGGTTTGGAACGACATGAGGGTGAGTAATTATTGGTAGAATATTTATTTTTGGGGGAACTATCCCTTTAAGTAACATGGTATAAGTTCAAAGTCTTTCAGTGTTTCTCTATTTAACCTTTGTCTATTTTTTTTAAATAAGTTTTTCCTCCTAAACACAAACTCTCAGTTCCAGATGGCTGTGAGAGGATAACAGACTTGTTGAATGGAAAGGTCCAGGAGCACAACCTGTCCAGCGGACGTGCTCTTGAGTTCCACTGTGACAAAGGCTACACGCTGCAGGGAGAGTCTCTCATCATGTGTGTGGGAAACGGCTCCTGGAGTTCGCCTTTCCCTGTTTGTATACGTATGTCAAACACTATGTTTTCCAATACATTGTTTGTTCATTGATTTATTGATGTTTTTAGTTCACTCACACAAGTCTTTCAAAAACACACATTCTTCTATGTGTCCAGACTTTGCAAGACTTTGCCCAACAGACATTTTTGGAAAAGTAATTTCACAACCAAACTAGTAAAAGACAATTGTTAAGCCTTCATCAGTGAGAGCATTGCAGAATACCTTATTTTCTTACAAGGAACACACAAACTAAATGTCATATTTCTAAGAACTAATATGTTGCGTCATTGTCGGCCTGCTATTTTGTTAGTCAGCAATGCCATTCACAGTATCTAAAGATAAAATAGCTTAGACATGCGGTAAATGACTCAAATCTTATCCCCCCTTCCACAGCCAAATCATGCCCCCCTCCTCCTGCCTGGACTGGAGGCAGTTTCAACGCTACTCAGACGGTTTTCCTGGTAGGCCAGTCAGTATCAGTCAGTTGTCCTAAAGGTCAGCGGGTCAGAGGTAACCAGGGAAAAGTTATCGCCACCTTAACTTGCAGGAGTGATCAGACCTGGACCCCCATCAGTGCAGTGTGTGAGAGTGAGTACAAATGTTCATTTCCAACTTTACTGTATTTTTCAGTGGCTTTACATGATTAATTAATTTCAGATTGTTTTGGCATCTTCATCATCAGCACAGAGAGAAGATCTACAATACTTATTTGAATGTCATATTTTAAAGCGTATTTTAGCTTCTCTCTGCTGCACCTCTCTATCCTATGTATGCTATGTGGTTCTACTAAACCACATACAGTACACATAACTTGCACATCAAAAAAAATAGAAAGCAAATTGACTTCCTGATTTGGCGAGCTGGACATTTGCTACGTTGTGGTTGGTTAAGACACTCTGGACTTTGAGCCTAAGCACTTCCACTGTGTGTAATCTCTCTGACTCAAGCACAGCTGCTGATTACAGCAGCTTGAGGAGTAAAATTTGACCAATATCTTTTGTTCCTCATTCAGGCTGCAGCGTCACAATTAGTGCTGCATTTTGTATTGCATGGTATCCCTACTATCTGTATTTTGTTGGAAACATTCACCTGTATTTTCTTCTGTGTTACTTCTGCACGCTATCATTCAAAATATAAGAAGCCTGCTCTCTCATAGTTAGTTAACGCTCCTTTGTTGTGTTGTATAATTTGTGATATTTTGATCCTTAGGCATTTTGCATGCTAGCTCTGCAGTATGATATACGTAGTACTAAATGTATGTCGTGGTGGCTTGTGTGCATTTATTGACTCCTTTTTATCTTTTACAAACTTTTCAACCCCTTTATGTGGTTGTTTTCTGAAATCTGATCCTGTCAGTATGTATATATATTCACTTTTCTCTCTGTGAGACACTTGTTGAATTTCACTCACTGCTTGTAGCATTACTATTATCAGATATGAGAGGATACTATGATTCCTGGTACACAAAAGAAATGTGAAATTTTCTAAAAAGATTAAAATGAGAGAGCATGAAAATGCCGTTTCATAACCAACACTGAAAGGCCCAAAAAGCTCTCTCTAGTTCTTCAGCGGACTGCTCAGCCATGCTGAGAATCTTCCTTTCTAACTTACTGGTCCGGTCCATTTTAATCACACACAGGGGTGTCCTGCGGCCCACCACTGTACGTGGCAAATGGGGTAGTCCGTGGGGCAGTGTTCCAGTTTGGAGATGTGGTGGTGTACTCATGTTATGCAGGCTACACCATGGAGGGTTCTAGCAGGAGTGTGTGCTTGGAGAATGGCACTTGGACCCTATCCCCTACCTGCAAAGGTAGCACAAGGAACTGCCCTTAAATCCCACTTGGAGTTCTGACTTCAGCCTTTTTCTTCATCTTTGCAAAATCTTGTGACTCCTCTTGACTGGTCTTGCACATTTACACATGTAAACACAAGCACTGAGCACTTTAGATAATGATGTTAGGCCACAATGCTAGTCAGTGGTTTGAGATTAACTTGCCACATTTGCACATTTTTGGTGTCAAGAGTCTCATTAAACTTATTCACACAAATCTCCAAAGTTCCATACCCTTTCTGTAAATATTGTAAATAGATTTTAAATAGTAAATAGAATTTTTAATGTTATAGAAAAAGGTCTTCAGGGGCCAGTTGCATAAACTTAGTCTTTATATGAATACAGTGTCTTAAGAACAAGTCAGACCAAGTAGCTGTTAGCCAAGGGGTAATCGGTCTTATTTTTTTGTACTCAATTTAGACTAATCCATGTTTTTATTTAACTGAATTAAAAAATTATGACCAATTAGATTAAATTAGATGACTAATTTGTAAGACTAGTCTAAGGTTTTTATGTAACCAACAAGAGGTGCTTTTATTTGGTTTTTAAAATACAGTAAAACAGTATTGTTGCAAAATATTTTTGTATTTTAATTTGACATTTTCAGCAGCCATTCAGTGTCACATGATCCTTCATAAATCATTCCAAAGATTTCAGTTTGGTGCTCAAGAATCATTCTCATTATCAGTGATAGAAATGGTTGCGCTGATGAATATTTTTTGTGACGTTTTTTCAGGATTCTTTGATAAATAGAAAGTTCAAAAGAACTGTCTCTACTGTCCCATTTGGTAAATTAAATGCATGAATAAAAGTATTAATTTATTAAAAAAAAAAAAAAAAACTCAAAAGAACCCAAATGTTTGAACGGTAGTATAAGAAATAAGACCTTGCCTTCCATTATAGTACTGCTCCTTATAAAATATAAAATATAATGTTATAATTAATTTCAATAATTTAACAATAATTTGAATTATGTTATTAGTTTATAGTGCTCTATAGTCCCTTACAAGTAAACAGAGTGTTCTCTATGGGAGCTGTGCAGCAATTTTTAGCTAACAGTTACTTTATGTCAAAGATGTTATTTATTGCATATTTTAGCATAGCTAGAATGTTAAATTGTCCAATCCAGGACCAGAATTTGTTTTATAATAGTCCCTGAACAACAGCATTGTCCCACAGAGATTATAGAGATGGGCTTTGGTGTGGATGTCACTCTTTTCAACAAGGCATGATTTTTTTGCTTTCATTTTTGGCTTGGTGATGTTTTAACGTTGTGCTTTACATTGTAAGCCATTCTCATCTTTCGGTCTTGGAGCCTTGGCTCATTTGGTCTGGGTGCTTGTAGAAACTAATTCTGATCAGTGGAATTTCACACTGGTCTTAACATCTAACATCTGCTTCGTCTTTGAATGCTGCATGTTTTGTGTGGTATTTTGGAATTCTGTTAGGACAGTGATTGCACTGCTATTTTTTTGTGATTGAGTCAGATTTATCACTGTATCAATCATGTTTTGTGTGTTTGTACAGCTGTCTGTTGGCTCCAGTGTCAGAACGGAGGTGTGTGCCAAAGACCAAACACTTGCTCCTGTCCAGAAGGATGGATGGGTCGATTTTGTGAAGAGCGTAAGTACACACACAATCATGCACGATAACAGCAGCAGCACTCAGAAACAGAGATTATTCATATTTCCATATGACAGCAGTCCATTACTTAAGGCAACATTTCATGGGGGAATAACAGCATGCATCACAACTGTTTCTTAAAAAGCATTGCTCATTAACAGTCACCCCCACACAAAGCTGCGTTTCTCTCTGTGGCTTCACCCAGCTAAAACTGCTGGGTGTGGTGTGAATGTCTATGTATGAATGTTTGCGAAATGGAAAGAGACCGAGTGGTTTAAACAATGTTTTGTCTCATACTGATATTGAAAGATTGGTTTTAAAAAGCTGACCTAACTCGGATTATTCTGATTATTCCTATCTCTTCAACCCAAATGTCACACAGTTTCATACTGCATGTGCTTTTTACTGCAGCGATCTGCATCCTACCATGTCTCAATGGAGGACGCTGTGTAGCTCCATACCAGTGCGAATGTCCAACAGGATGGACAGGCACACGCTGCCAAAATGGTAAGAGTGTGTGTTTGTGTATAATGACTTGTGAAAATTTATTACATACTGTAAATGTTGATTAGTCGCAGAATAGATAACTAGTAGGAACATCATTTGCTTTATTCAGTCCTGACAAGTTGAGACGCATGAAACACAATTACTGATAACCTCACAGCATTTAATTGTAGCCAATTTATGAAGTCTAGAGAACATCTACCATTTTCTTAAAGCTATCTATGATCTTGAAAGTTAGTAGTATAAGTCTTAGTTCAACTATAAAAGTTGCTATTTAGGTTAATATCTCTTGCCATTAACTATAGACATCATGCTAAACAAATTAAACTTATGAGTTTAAAAGTAGGGTGGAGTGCAGGAGAGTGAAGTGATTAGAGTGATTACAGACAGAAAGACCTCATGGTGGGATGGGGGCCAGGGCTCATTCTCTCGGGGTCATCCTGTGTCATACTCATGTTGTTGCCAGGCAACACCGTTGACAACAGACTCTAATAGTGATATGCAGTAGATCCCAGGAGCCCAAGCAGTAAAACACAACACAATTATAGAAAACACATAGGGGAAGTTAACATGAGAGTAGTGTTTTTCACGAGAAAAGTTTTTTATATTCTCCTTTACCTTTAGACTTATGAACTCATAACAATTGTTTGACTAAATAGAATATAATAATTGTCACACCACATGACTATTTAAGTGAAATGCAAAACATGTTATACGTGAATAGAAATGATTTAAAAATTCAGAGAAATGATGACCAGCATCTAAAAACATACACTTTGTATTATAACATTATAATATTTGTAATTACAAATTGACTATAAAACTTTATATATTTAAACAGATTTTAGACATATTGTAGAACATATTGTATTTTGTCTAGTTAACTTGAGCTGTCTAACTGCTGAAATGGATTTTCTCTGTATAACCTACCTTCTTTTAGGGCTGGGCGATATATCTCATGCGATATGCATGCGCATCTCATCAGTAAAGCCGGTTCCTTGATTAGCGGTAAATCTCCATCACCTGTTTTCAAATGGAGCGGGATTTAATACACAGAGCCGTAGTTCACTGACAAGCTACGCAATATCGCGTTCATTATCGCAGATGAATCGCCTTCGATAATGAACGCGATATTGCG
>JAFVLL020034777.1:0-22807 GCA_021397915.2 Tor tambroides | reverse complement strand
TCCACGTTTACTGTATTTTAAAGTGGCTTTACATGATAAAAAACAAATCATGTTAATATATGAATTTATAGCCCCAAAAGCATTTTGCACTAGAATTTATTCCCAAGTTAATTTCAGATTGTTTTGGCATCTTCATCATCAGCACAGAGAGAAGATGTAAAATACTTTTTCAATGTCTTTGGGTCATATTTAAAGCATATTTTAGCTTGTCTCAGCTCCACCTCTCTATCCCATGTATCCTGTGTGGTTCTACTAAACCACGTACAGTACACACAACTTGCATATCAAAAAAAAAGAGAGCAAACTGACTTCCTGGTTTGGCGAGCTGGAAATTTGCTAAATTGTGGTTGGTTAAGACACTCTGGACTTTGAGCCAAAGCACTTCAACTGCGTGTAATCGCACTGACTCAAGCACAGCTGCTGATTACAGCAGCTTGAGGAGTAAAATTTGACGAATATCGTTTGTTCCTCATTCAGGCTGCAGCATCACAATTAGTGCTGTTTTTCATATTGCATGGTATCCCTACTATCTGTGTTTTGTTGGAAACATTCACCTGTATTTTCCTCTGTGTTACTTCTGCATGCTATCATTCAAAATATTAGAAGCCTACTCTCTCATAGCTAATTAATGCTCCTTTGTTGTGTTGTATAATTTGATATTTTGATCCTTGGGCATTTTGCATGCTAGCTCTGCAGTATGATATACGTAGTACTAGATGTATGTGGTGGCGTGTGTGCACATTTATTGACTCCTTTTTATCTTTTGCAAACTTTTCAACCCGTTTTCTGAAATCTGATCCTGGCAGTATGTGTATATATTCACTTTTCTCTCTGCGAGACACCTGTTGAATTTCACTCACTGCTTGTAGCATCACTATTATCAGATATGGAGGATACTATGATCTCCTGTTTTGTTTGTATGCTTCCAAAACTAATTAGGCTTCCTGATACACAAAAGAAATGTGAAATTTTCTAAAAAGACTGAAATGAGAGAGCATGAAAATGCCATTTCATAACCAACCTTGAAAGGCCCAAAAAGTTCTTCAACGGACTGCTCAGCCATGCTGAGAATCTTCCTTTCTAACTTACTGGTCCGGTCCATTTTAATCACATACAGGGGTGTCCTGCAGCCCACCTCTGTACGTGGCAAATGGGGTAGTCCGTGGGGCAGTGTTCCAGTTTGGAGATGTGGTGGTGTACTCATGTTACGCAGGCTACACCATGGAGGGTTCTAGCAGGAGTGTGTGCTTGGAGAATGGCACTTGGACCCCACCCCCTACCTGCAAAGGTAGCACAAGGAACTGCCCTTAAATCCCACTTGGAGTTCTGACTTCAGCCTTTTTCTTCATCTTTGCAAAATCTTGTGACTCCTTTTGACTGGTCTTGCACATTTACACATATACACACAAGCACTGAGCACTTTAGACAATGATATTAGGCCACACTGCTAGTCAGTGGCTTGAGATTAACTAGCCACATTTGCACATTTTTGGTGTCGAGTTTCATTAAACTTATTCACACAAATCTCCAAAGTTCCATGCCCTTTCTGTAAATATTGTAAATAGTAAATAGAGTTTTTAATGTTATTGAAAAAAGTTTTATGCTTATCAGAGGCCAGTTGCATAAACTTAGCCTTTACATTGAGACAGTTTCTTAAGAATTAGTCAGTAGCAGTTAGCCAGGGGGGAATCGGTCTTATTTTTTGGATTCAACTATTCCACGTTTTTATGTAACTGAATTAAAAAATTGACTAAAGAAAAGAAATTAGATGGCTGATTTGTAAGATAAGTCTAAGCTTTTTATGTAACCTACCCCAGGGGTGCTTTTATTTGGTTTTTAAAATACAGTAAAACAGTAATGTTTGTGAAATATTTTTGTATTTTAATTTTAAATTTTCAGCAGCCATTCATTATCACACGATCCTTCAGAAATCATTCTTAAGATTTCAGTTTGGTGCTTAAGAAACATTTCTTATTATCAGTGTTAGAAATGGTTGTGCTGATTAATATTTTTTGTGGAAACTGTGATGCAATTTTTTCAGGATTCTTTGAAATCTTTGAATTCTTTAAAGGAGCTGAATTTGTTTGAAAAAGAAATTTTATATCAATGTGAGTCTTAACTGGCACGTTTGGTAAATTAAATACATGAATAAAATCTTACCGACCCCAAAAATTTGAATAAGACTTTGCCTTCCATTATAATACTGCCTCAAGCTCCTTATAAAATATAATTTTATAATTATTTGAAATAATTTAACAGTAATTTTAATGATGTCATTAAATGTCAATGTCAAAATGATGTCACTATGCAGCAGCATGTAGCTAACAGTTACTTAATGTCAAAGATGACATTTATTTATTGCATATTTTAGTATAGATAGAATGTTATATTGACCAATCCATGACCAGAAATTGTTTTATAATAGCCCCTGAACAACAGCATTGTCCCACAGAGATTACAGAGATGGGCTTTGGTGTGAATTTTTAACAAAGCATGATATTTTGCTTTAATTTTTGGCATGGCGATGGTTTTATCATTGTACTTTACATTGTAAGCCCTACTCAGCCTCTCTTTCGGTCTTGGAGTCGTTGGCTTGTTTGGTCTGGGTGCTTGTAGAAACTAATTCTGATCAGTGGAGTTTCACACTGGTCTTAACATCTAACATCTGGTTCGTCTTTGAATGCTGCATGTTTTGTGTGGTATTTTGAAATTCTGTTAGGAGAGTGATTGCACTGCTACTTTTTTGTGATTGTGTCAGTTTCATCACCGTATCAATCATGCTTTGTGTGTTTGTACAGCTGTCTGTTGGCTCCAATGTCAGAATGGAGGTGTGTGCCAAAGACCAAACACTTGCTCCTGTCCAGAGGGATGGATGGGCCGATTTTGTGAGGAGCGTAAGTACACACACAATCATGCACGATAATAGCAGCAGCACTCACAAAAAGAGATGATTAATGTTTCCATATGACAGCAGTCCATTACTTAAGGCAACATTTCATGGGTCAATAACAGCATGCATTTCAACGGTTTCTTAAAAAGCATTGCTTATTAAAAGTCAACTCACACACAAAGCTGCATTTCTCTCTTTGGTTTCACTTTTTCTTCCTCAGGAAACCAAAACTGCTGGGTGTGGTGTGAATGTCTATAAATGAATGTTTGGGAAATAGAAAGAGAGCAAGTGGTTTAAACAACGTTTTGTCACATCCTGAAGTTTTAAAAAGTGGACTTAACTCAGATTATTCTGACTGTTCTGATTATTCTCTATTATCTCTTCAACCCAAAAGTCACACACTTTCATACTGCATGTGCTTTTTACTGCAGCGATCTGCATCCTACCATGTCTCAATGGAGGACGCTGTGTAGCTCCATACCAGTGCGAATGTCCAACAGGATGGACAGGCACACGCTGCCATAATGGTAAGAGTGTGTTTGTGTATGACTTGTGATAGTCGTCGAGAAAATGCATTACATAAATGTTGATTAGTAGCAGAATATTTAAAGGGACAGTCACTCAAAATGAAAATTCTGTCATTAATTACTCACTCTCATGTCGTTCCAAACCCATAAGACCTTTGTTCATCTTCAGAACATCTTTGTTCATGTGTGTGATGCTGCTGACATAGAAAACACGTTTACAAGCAGAGGAATGCACATGCATGTGTCGTGGTACTCTGGCAGAAGACGGTAACTCGGAGAAGAAGAATTGTTGAATAAAGTCATTGTTTTTGTTTTCTTTGAACTCAAAATGTAGCTTCGTAAAACTATGTTTGAACCACTGATGTCACATGGACTATTTTATCGATGTACTTACTGCGTTTTTGGGAACAGTTTAGTTGCGTTGCTGTCTATGCAGGGTCAGAAAGCTCTCGAATTTGATCAAAAATATCTTAATTTGTGTTCTGATGATAAACGAGTAATTAAGGGAATGACATGAGGGCAGTCGTGGCCTAATGGATAGAGAGTTGGACTTGTAACCCGAAGGTTGTGGGTTCGAGTCTCAGGTCCAGCAGGGATTGTAGGTGGGGGGAGTGAATAACCAGCACTCTCTCCACCCTCAATGCCACAACTGAGGTGAGACCCTTGAGCAAGGCACCAAACCCCCAACTGCTCCCCAGGCGCCGCAGCATTGGCTGCCCACTGCTCCGGGTGTATGTTCACTACTGTGTGCATGCACTTGGATGGGTTAAATGCAGAGCACAAATTCCGAGTATGGGTCACCATACTTGGCCACACGCCACTTCCCTTTTCCTTTAATGACAGATTTTTCATTTTTCATATCCCTTTAACTAGTCAGAGCAGCCTCTAATGTTGTCGGTCTTGTATGAGTAATTAAATAACAAATCTACAACTTTGAGGAAGTAGGAACATCATCTGCTTTATTTAGTCCTGACAAGTTGAGACGAATGAAACACAATTAGTGATAACCTCACAGCATTTAATTATAGCCAGTTTATGAAGTCTAGAGAACATCTGTCATGTTCCTCAAGCTATCTGTGATCTTGAAGATATAAGTCTTAGTTCAACTATAAAAGTTGCTATTCAGGGAAATATCTCACCATTAACTAAAGACATCATGCTAAACAAATTAAACTTAAGAGTTTAAAAGTAGAGTGGAGTGCAGTGATTAGAGTGATTACAGACAGAAGGACCTCATGGTGGGATAGGGGCCGGGGCTCGTTCTCCAGGGTTCATCCTATGTCATACTCACGTTGTTGCTAGGCAACACCTGTGACAACAGATTTTAATAGTGATATGCAGTAGATCCCAGGAGCCCAAGCAGTAAAGCAAAACACAATTATCGAAAACACATAGGGGCAGTTGACATAAGAGTAGTGTGTACCCCATACTTTACCTTAAGTTGTTTTAAACAGCATTTTTCTAATTATACTACATTTAGTTTTATGAACTCATAATAATTGGCAGACTACATAGACTATAAAAATTAAATATAAAAGTCACACCACATGACTATTTAAGTGAAATGCAAAACATGTAATAGGTGAAAAAAATTATTAAAAAATTCAGAGAAATGATGACCAGCATCTAAAAACATACAGTTTGTATTGTAACAAATATATTATAACATTATAATATTTATAGTATAACAAATTCACTATATTTCAATAAAATATAATTTTTCATGCTTATTATTAACCTGAATTTAAATTAAGTTTAATATATTTTATATATTTAAACAGATTTTATGTCACCATTTAAGTCTAACATATTGTTTTTGTCTAGTTTAAAGGCAGGGTAAGCGATTTCTGGAAGCCAATGTTGATATTTGAAATCACCAAAACAAACACGCCCCTACCCCAAAAGGGTCTCGCCCCTATTTTGATAGATCCGCCCCACATATACGTAGCCTACGCAACCCAGCCAACGATTAGTTCTGTGAAACATAAGCCGCTTTTCCACCGAAATTACCTGGAACAATATGTCCCAGAAACTTTTTTCCCCCAGACCTGTTGCTGTCTGCGTTTCCATCGTGGTCTAAACTACTGAGAAGATTAGGCAAATAGTCTGGTGACTTAACATTAGGTCTGCGTGCGTTTCTCAATACCGCAAAGTACGCAAATTTCAGACTTGCATCCTCGGTGCGTAGTTCGGACTTCACGAGTTAGACTCGGGAGTGTGAACTCCTGCGGACGGAACAACGCAAGTCCGGTAAATCTGCAAAGAGCAGCATACTTGACAACATCAGTCAGCTTCCCTTGGCTACTGCAATTTTCCTCACTGTATTTACAGACAAAATATATCAAACACCACTGCCTCTTTTCGTTTGCATTTAAACATTAATAGCTTGCAGAAATGTAGTTCAAGGAACGTACATACATTACAATGTAACAAAATATTATATCAAACATTGCCTGTTTTCATTTTCATTTTAACATATTAATAGAACAATAGAATAAAGACCAAAGATTACCTGTTAGATTTACCCAAAACGAATTATATCTTATGTTTAACCACTACAGAGACATCAGAGCCAGCGGCAAATGTCAGAAGGACTAGCCGAGGTTATGCTCCTCTCTTCGGGATACATGAGCACTGAGCACCCGGTGATTGCGTGGAGCTCATGTCTCCGAAATCGGCGAAGCACATTTTCAAATAGGCGCTGTTTTTATAAATAAACCGCAGATTTGAGTTTTAAACAACTACACTGTCGCCTGAAATACACGCGTCCAGTGTAGGCAGACTTTAGCTGTTGCGTCGCGGCACGTCCGGTGTAGACACGGTGTTACTCACCTATTGAGAAGAAACAAAGCAACCTTGGCGTACGATCGCAGGCCTTCCGCTCCTCAAGTTCTCTCCAGCGCTGGAAAGCTGATCCGATATTTACACGGGTATTTACTTCTTGCCTTATCGTTCCGCAGACGTTTTCCTCTTTTGTTTTTTATCTGGCATCTCTGTCTTTCTGTTGCTCGGCTCGGCTGTTCACTGAACGCTCTCTCCTCCATATCATGAGTAGACATGCCCCTTACTGCTGATTGGCTACAAGTTTGTTTTGGTACTCGGCCCCGACTCAGTTTTCTAAAACGTTTTTGAAAAATTGCTTACCCTGCCTTTAACTTGAACTGTCTTAACTGCTGAAACAGAAGGTTTACTTTGACATATTGATGTGTATTGATGCATTTGCTTTCACAATACCATGAATATCTGCAGAATGAATGACTTATAAAGAACAAGAACACATTTACAATACCACACACATCTTATTTTTACATTTCTCAGTGAAACAGTATTATATTTATTGAGAACACCACCAGCAGGACTGTAACTGCATGCATTTAATGGTCTTTTAAGCTCCAGCACCAAGACAAACAAACCTACTTGCTGAGTTGATCAAATACATTAAAGCAAACTTGATTTGGTTTTGCACACTCAAGTACAGTATTTGCTGTATGTCACTTGCAGTGTCTGTTCTACAGGTTTTACTGATTACTCACTGGTTTTCATTCTGCTGTTGTGGTCAGACTCTTTGTGTTTTGTTTCGACCGGTGTTGATTCATATGTCAGGACAAAGGTCTGTAGGGCAAAGAGGAATTCTGGAAATGCTTAATTTCAGAGGAATCAAGCATTTCCAGAATGTCTCTTTCTTATCGTTTGCTTTAATGTATCTGAGCAACTCAGAAAGTAGGTTTGTTTGTCTTGGTCCTGGAGTTTTAAAGAGAAAGGAGAGGAACTACATTCTTTGTTTTATTAACATATTCATTCACATAGTCTGTTTTGGAGCACAATCAGATACATTAAAGCAAACGATAAGAAAGAGACACCATGATAATCTTACAAAGACAGACAAATTATACAAGTGAATTATATAAAGCAGCAAAATGCATGGAAGAATGTGTTGCTACAAGTATTATTACTTGTTTATAAATCACTCAGTGGCCTAGGACCTCAATACATTGGAGATATGCTCACTGAATATAATCTTATCAGAAGTCAGAAACACAAAAGGTCCACTCAAAATGGTGAGTCCTCTTTTAGCTATTGTGCCGGCTGCAGATGGAACCAGCTTCCAGAAGTGATTAGATGTGCTAAAACAGTCACCACATTTAGATCCAGATTCAAAACATCTGCTTAGCTGTGCATTTACTGAATGAGCACTGTACTACATCCAACTGATTTCACTTTTTTTAAAATTAATTTTAAATCAATTGATTTTATTGTATAATTAATGCACTGGATTATTGGCTAATGAGAGTATTTTTTTATGTGTGTTCTTAGCGGTGTGTTCCATGCCCTGTTTGAATGGAGGCCGGTGTATCCGACCTAACAGGTGTCACTGCAGTCAAGGATGGGGAGGATATGACTGCTCTAGGTAAGCTACATACAGACTAGGTATATGTAACGTATTCATATTAACATATGCATGTGCATACATGCACATTACATAGAAGATTTTGAAACATTTGATGAACCACAGTCCTCAACACTTCCCCATAATATTACAAGGAACTCTAATCACTCAGCTGGGAGATTCCTGGTGATTGTGAAAGACGAGTAAGGAAACTATAAGTAAATACAGATAAGAACCAGCCTTCTCTGAACTCTGCCGTGTGTGCCAGTAGGTGAATTTATGCCTCAGACACACCTAGTTTCATATCTCTCACAGTAAGCTTACATATCCCAGAGCACTGCAGTTGGTTTCAATCCAATAATTGAGTGAGCAGAGGGATAAGAAATGGATACTGCTGCCATTTCTATTGTGATTCATTCTTTTAAGTAATTTCCTTTTTTTCGATCTGTATTTCACTGATGCAGTACCAATGTCAGGATTTTATTGAGCAAATGTAGTCTCTCAGTAAAGTACTATTGATCTGACAGTTTTTGCTATTAGCATTTCCAGCTAGTCGGCTTGATACCCGCATCCCTCAGCTAATTAGACGCTGCAGCCTTCGTTGCAGGTTAGAGTGATTCACAATTAGATTTACTGGACACTTGGTCGATTTAAGATTCAAATGAGCTTAAATACTTTTTCATAGTCTGTCTGAACTGTACAAGCAAATGGACCATTGAAATTTATTTAGTTATGGTGGCAATATATGGGTCAAAAAGAATTTTTAACAGTCTTCAGCTGATCTTTGATTATTAATTATTGTCTTTCAGAAAAAGAAGATCTGGATACTTTCATTTTTAATGTGCCACGCTACAAGAGTACGAGTCTGAATGTGTTGGAACAAGATGGAGTAATGTCAGAGATTTGTATACAACACATTTTCTCTTTCCCTCAGAAAGTCCTAAGTGGTTTTGTAAATTAAAGCTGTATTTTTTCATGTAGAAATGAAACAGTATTAAATATATGCTGCTGCTATATACATGAACTTGTACGATGTGTAAAAATGTTGATGTGATTGTCCAGTGTACATGTATATAAACTATTCTTTTCATGTTTTTATTAAAACTGAAAACACAACTATATGAAATCAAACTGTAATTCTCATTCCCACAGTTAATTATGAAGAATTCTCAGTTAAACTTTCAGATTGTTCTACTTGCTTGTCTCATATGACTAATAAACATTTGACGTATACAATTTGATACAACCAGCACAATACAAGAACGTTGTAAAAGTCAACTTTTCTCATTTCCTTTAATGTTTTAATTTCATACAAACCCCAAAAAAATACATTAGAGATGGCCATTATAGAGGGCCAAAATATTTAACAAAAAGTCTTCTGTTTCTGTATATAAACTAAAACAGAACAGGATATAAATGTAGCAGACAAATTTAGAATGAGTTAAGAGGTTGAGAATGATATATTAGTTATTACAGTGGTTGGTTGATTTGTTTTTGTGTGTTTTTCTTCATTTATGCATATTGATCTTCTCATCAAGCTTAGCGTGATTTGATCCAGAAAATTCATCAATCTGGAAAAAAAAAAAAAAAAAAAAAAAGCTGAATCAGTTACAGCACAACAACAGGTTAAAGTGTTAATAAAAAAAAGCTCTTCAAAAGATCACGGAAATAGAACAGAAAACCTCCAGACATGATGTTTTACCTTCTTTCCATTCTTGTAGAAATGGAATGTTGGCATACATTTGATGTCACAGAAAGTGGCCACATCCTAGAGAGAGAAAGAGGGAGTGGAGATCAGGTCTGAATAGGTTTATTCAGTCTACGTGATGATAAGCATCTTTAATAGTGTTTTCATTTTGCTTAGCCAGTCTGAGCACTTTTGTAAGACAAGGATGAAATTATCTCCACCGCAGGACTCGAAGGCTGTCGAAATTTAAAAAAAAATCCCTGATACGTTTAGAAAAAAAATAATTTGTTTTATGTTCATTTCATCTTGACTCCGCTGAATATGTGCACTGTTATCAGAACCTTCAAACGCTCGGCTCACATTTGCCATCCTCACCTTGCGATTTAAATGTCAGGCAAAAAGCATGACATTTCAACAAGTCGCAAACATGTATCAAGAATTCAGCTTTCGAATACACACACGTCCCGTCCCCCATCTGCTATGCAGCACAGCATTGTAATAATAGCTAGTGTTTGTAACCATAACAACATGGGCAACCATCAGAATTGTCCCATTCTGGCACTGCCTCAATCTACCTCTGATAAAACTGAATGACGGCCAATATCCTTTCTCAGCGTTATCCCGTGAATCAAATAACACACTATCAGGAAAGCCGATCAGGAGAACAGCAACCGGGTGTGCTGAGATGTTCTAATGTGTTTGGGTCGCTTACAAAAGGTTAGGCTGTCTGTGAGTATCCAAATACATGATACTACACCAGGCATCCTCATCTACGGGAGGGAGGGAGATAGCGAGGCCAGTATTCAAATGAAAGTAACACAGTAAAACGCAGATGGTGAATCTATGTAAAAAGGGTGTTTTGCTCATTTGGCTCAGAAGTCTGTAGCCTTTCAAGTGCATTCATCAGAGAAAAAAGACCCCAGGTGACTAACCTGTGCATCATCCACATCCACCTTTAGAAACACGACATTTCCGTTCTCTTGTTTTTCAGACAGCGCCTGTGGAGGGAAAAAAGGCGGTTGTAAAAAGCAAACCACAAAGCTCGCAATCAAAGCACTTCCTTTGAACTTAATATTTCATTCCTTCCGTTTCATCTGTGAAATTTGCATATGCTTGCTTTTGTTGTCTAAACCAGGTACAAATGTATGTGTGCGCTGAGTAAAAGTAAAAGTGAACGACCACAAAACATGGTTTTTATGTAGGTTATGTAGGCCTATGTGGCTGAGGTTGGTGCTTAGTTGTCACCCGCACCAAAATCTCAGTATGTATTGTCTAATGTATGTATAAGGAATGAATCAGCAGTCTTTTGTCTTGTATTCCTCTCTTCTTTCTTTATCAGGACTGCCTTTCCTTTCATTTGCATTCTGTGAATGATTCACGCTTTAATTCTTAAGGAAGCTTCCCTGCCGATTGCCCCGACTACACAGCACAACAACAGAGCCACTCCCGGTGATTCCGGAGGCCTCTACAGAAGAAACATGACAGCTCCAGATGTCACTCTGTATCTCGGATGCGGTGACATATTCAGCAGTGCATGAATGCTCACTTTAAAGATAGGAGCGATCATCTGGCAGGGCCCGCACCATGTGGCTGTGAAGTCCACCACCACCAACTTGTTCCCGGCATTTTTCAGAGCATTGTCGAAGGCAGACTGCAGAGAGAGGAGGAAAAGTTGATTCAGTTTCCAAACTGGCATGAAACATTCCTTCCTGCTGAGGTTCACTGAAATGGGCCATGATGAGTCATAATGCTATGGTTTAATCAGAGTGACTGAGACTTTCAAATATTTACAAAAGAGCCATATGGCCTATGACTAGAAAGGGGTGACACAGCTTTTGCTTTCTATTTGAGATACTGAAATACAGCTCAAATCCTTTTTAGTGAAATTACACTGAAAGCAAAACAAACACATAGGCCTACTACTTTATTGTAAATCAATATCTGATGCAACATTTTAATGGTGATGGATTTTATTGCATTTGTTTAAATTCCTTTACGACTTTGTAAGTAGCATGATAAAACAATTTAATGTAGATCATGTTTGAACTGCATGTATATTAATGTTTGATCCTCAGAACCAAAACACTTCAGAAGGAGCTCGTTTGAGTAGCCTACTACTGATGGATAGAGTCTGATTTTTAATGAACCTATTGACAAACAGGTCTGGAAGATTAGTTCATGAAAATTATATAAATATATAGCAATTATATTTAGATTTAATTATATATTTATGAAGTGAAGTAACACAATAAATTACAAAAGCACCCTCCACGTGGCTTTATTGTAACGTTTTAAAACATTAGAGTAATATGACAACAGATGGATTTCTAAGCATTTTTCAGACTTTATATCAGAGACTGAGCCGTGACAAAATAAAGAACCACTGAATCCGTTTCTGAAATGAACTGTTCGAAAGAACCGATTTGAATCAGATCTCCCATCACAACTGCAGGTGTTTGCACAAGCAAATACTTTCTAACTAACAGCCACTTATTAAATCGTAAGTTTTATTTCCTGTTTAACGTAACTGAGAACAAACGTACTTCTCGTTTTCTACTTTCCATTACTATACTCTGCTTTGAGGTTCTTTAGAATACTAGAAACCAATACATGTTCTTGTGCGTAAACGTTTCCGCCCACATTTGTTCCGCAAGCAGCGTTTCGTAAAAAAATTAAAAAAAATAAACAGTTATGGCTTATTTTTTATCAACATAAAAAACGTATTTTTATTAAAGTTATTAACCTATTCGAATACATTTTTTTCATAGACATCAGAAGTCAAACATAATACATTACCTATAAAGAGTTAACAGTCAAAGTCAAGGTAGCAGCTAAAATACTGGTATTATATACATACCTTATCCTCAATTATGATAATCATGTTGATGTCTGTCTTCTACTGGTCTACTGTGCAACCTCTTCCGAAAGCTCCTGCTTCATTGACAGTCAGAGTAGCAGCGCGCGTCATTAGCGCCTTATATGAACAGTCCGTAGCCCCGCCTTCAATGAAGACAACGGACCAATCATGGAATTATGAGGCTCTGTAACCCCGCCTACCACCACACACTGCAAATATATATAATCAGCAGATAAAGCTCAGTAAATGGGATATACGTACCTTTTGTGCAGCTTGTGGCATAAATATTTACAAGTAACCCATATAAGGAGTGAAACATGCTCATTTATTTTGAAAGACCATCACTAATCCTGGTTTTGCTATGAGCAAGTCAGAATGACTTGACAGATTCTGGGTTTACTGTACGCGACGTGACGTCATCGAGAGTAGTGTTGGATTACTAAACTGTAAAAACTGTTTGTTTGCACACACATTCTTGCACATGTTTAGTGCATCAGATAATAAACAAAGAACATTCAATGTCGTTTTTGACAGCTTTTATAGGTTTTTAGACATACAAACTGTATTACCACAGAAGAAAACTGTATATGTTTTGTTGTCTCCCCCTCCTTTCTCTTTTAAATTCAGTTATTTTTATTGTAAAGCACTTTGGATCAACTATGGTTGTGTTAAACTTGTTCTCTATAAATAAAATTTGTGACCCTGGACCACAAAACCAGTCATTAGGGTCAGTTTTACGAAATTGAGATTTATACACCATCTGAAAGCTAAATAAATAAGCTTTCCATTGATATATGGGTTGTTAGGATCTGACAACATTTGGCTGAGATACAGCTATTTGAAAATCTGGAATCTGACGGTGCAAAAAAATCAAAATATTGAGAAAATCGCCTTTAAAGTTGTCCAAATGAAGTTCTTAGCAATGCATATTATTAATCAAAAATTAAGTTTTAATGTATTTACAGTAGGAAATTTACAAAATATCTTCATGGAACATGATCTTTACTTAATATCCTAATGATTTTTGGCATAAAAGAAAAATCTATAATTTTGACCCATACAATGTATTTTTGGCTGTTACTACAAATATACCCCAGCGACTTAAGACTGGTTTTGTGGTCCAGGGTCACAAAAACAAAAACAAGAGCAATTGTTTCAACCTATTAAAAAAAAAAAAAAAAAAAATCAAATCAAATCAAAATGAAGCTCTTTTGGATTTTTTTTAGTCACTATAGAGAATCACTGCGACTCGTAGCCTCAAATCCTCTGCCTTGGTAGATTCATTGTTGAACAAGCCAGTCCTTTAGACAACCTGTTTTAATATCCTTATCTTGAAAGCACACGTCTGTAATAAATAACTAATTTATAGATACAGTCCAATAAAACGTTCTCTTGAATTCATATCCAGTTGTTGTTTAACCCTGTCCTCTAGTGGCTATAAAATGCAATCATCAACTTACTTTATAGGCTACTCAGTGTTAATGTAGCCTACTTTACATTTCTGTTAAGCATTCGATTTACATTATTTTGTGCTAGACACTAACTGAAGATGTCTGCTCATGAACAAACATGTTTTACTGTGATTTTGTGTCTACTTCACAACCTTCAAGTACAGAGACACCTGGAATCATGAAATATTTCAAACAAGTTTCTAAAGTAGGCTACATTAGAGGTTTAGCCTCAACAACAAGAACATGTAAATGTGTTGTGAAACTCGTCTGGTTACGCAGTTTCATTATAACTAACCGAATCCTGTGAAGAGTAACCAAAAATATCTGCATGTTGGAGTGGTGACATAGCAGACATGTTTTGAATCATCTCTTAAGTAGATTCTATGTGTTCCTTTAGAATTGTTTGTGACCTAGCAATAAAATCTTTTTGCTTTTTACATTTTTTAAATTATAGAATCCAGAAGATTGACAAAAAAGGACAGAAAAAAAATGACAGAAATAATGACCATTATTAATCAGACAAGGAAGATATGGGAAGGTATGACCATATACAACATAAATATGAGGCTTATGTGGTTTTATTTGTAAACATATTGAAGTGAAAGACTTCAAAATAGTGACACTTCTTGTAACATCATTTCTACTACCAAAAAAAAAAAAGAATTAGCGGACAAGTATGGGATTCATTTGGTTCCCTGGACCTTTAGACACAAACAGTCTACACTAGGTTTTTCTGTCTACACATATTCAAGTCACCCAAATGAGTCATATTGTATTTTATGTAAAAACACAACAGATGGATTTCTAAGCATGCTTCAGACTTTAACAATAGCCTTCCCAAGTCCTTCGCCCTTCAGCATCTTTATGAAGGCAGCTGGCATGTTCTCAAAGCCAACAGTGACCACTTCCTTTGCCGTCAGTTTGCCCTGCAAGAAAACAATGCAATGTGTCTACATACCAGTTCTCTTTCTCATTCACAGGCTGGTGTTGTTATATGCTGTGGCAATTATCTAATGAAGGGTGTAACGATAGGTGTAACGATTAAGTTCATCCCATTTCACTGATTGAGAGCAGAATGATTCATTTCTAAAGCAGCTTACCTCTTTAAACCACTTAAGCATTCTCTTGATAGATTCTTCATCTTTGTGTTGCCAAGATGTCACCATAAAGCCTTCTATCTTCAGTTGTCGTGTAATTATTTCATGGTGAGGATAAGGACCTGTGAGACAGAACAAATTCAATAGCTTAATGTTAGATTGCTTAGATTTTTCATATCCTATACTGTCCTCTAGTGGTTGTAAAGTGTAACAATTTAAAAGCATGTATTTTATTTTTTTTCTCTAATATCTTCTAACATTAAAATGTGACTTTTTTTTCCCTTGAAGGAGCTCAGTAGAAATGAGACGTACACATCTGTGGTGTTGTGTCATTGTAAGTGGCTATTGCGCCGCAAACAGCGATACGACCTCCTGGCTTCATGTTTTTGAGTGCTGCGGTAAAGAAGGGCCCTCCCACCTAAAGAACATTAAGTAAAAGATTTGTTAACAAGTAGCAGACTGTATTTTAGACAAGAATACACATATAATGTCAATTACATTCTCAAAGTAGCAGTCGTATCCTTCAGGTGAAGCGTTCTTCAGCGCCTCCTCCAGTGAGGAGACAGTCTTGTAGTTGAAGGCCTGGTCAAAGCCCAGCTCTTTCAGGTATGCCACCTTGTCATCACCTCCTGCTGAACCCACAACCTTGCAGCCTTTGATCTTGCAGATTTGCCCCACCATCGCACCTACAGCACCTGCTGCTGCGCTCACCAGAATCGTCTCACCGGGCTGTATCTTGCACACCTCTTCCAGACCATACAGAGCAGTTAAACTAGAGGATAAAAGAGACAGGATTTAGAAAAACATGCCTGATATTTTAATAATAATAATAATAATAAAAGAATTGCCACTGCCATCGTTTATAGCAGTCACGATTACACTACCCAGGCATCCCCAAGGAACCAAGAGCCAGGGACATTGAAATATCACTGGTCCATTCAGATACTACACGGGCCAAGATGGGCCCGGCTGGACCCTTCGCTTTGGTTACAGTGTGTGTCCTCCATCCACAATTAGCAACCACGTAACATCCCTCAGGAAATGCTGGGTCCTTGCTCTTCACTACCCTGCCAGACATGAGTTAAGATATTTATTTAGTGATATGAAATGTTTTTGGTTAGGAACAGACCTGTTTCCTCACGTACATGCAACTTTGTGGTTTAACTTACTAATGCAATTGCATTAACATGGAAATTATCTAAAAAGTCTACAGTTTTTCTATGTAAACTGTGTTTCTCTGTCGCTCAAGATGTTTTTCCACTCATTTAAGTGGAAGTGTCTTTATCAGTCCATGCAACTTAAACCACACTGATGAGTAGCTGAACTGCTTGAGCAACAGATTCAGTTGCCTAGACATTTTCTGATAGCATATTACTATATTTCAAATTATCCAACATTCCACTTGGATAAGATTTATTTCCCTGTTCACCACTGAGCATGCTTTTTTTGTTTCTGTAAATGTTCTGCTAAGTAAAATGAATCTACAGCATGTGACTAACAAAAAGTGTACATAAAATGTAACAATATTATACATTACAATATACATAGTAATAATTGTTAGTTTCCTTACTTTGCCAGCTGACTTCCATATTGAACATCCCCCTCTTTTATCCACATTTTACTCAGAGATCTACAAAATCAACAGGAGGCATTTAAAATATTGTCTAGACACACCACATAGAATTTCATTCAATAGAGAGATGTTCTTCTAATAAGACTGTGGAGCCACCTTTACCTCATATATGGATCAACACTTAAATAGACTGCCTCCACAAGCACGTCTGAAGCAAAAATGATTACGATAAACCAGTGAGGCATAGCAAAGGTATACAAAAAGACAAATATGTGAATTATCCATACCTCCATCTTGAAGTTCTGGCAGAACAACTTCTCTCAGTTCAAAGTTACTTTCCTTAGGAAAGCCCTCAAAGTATTTTTTGAGGATCCACATCTTTGCCTTAACCATGATTGTATGTCAGAAGCTGCACAGACAGAGCTCTTCAAACTGGAAGTTGTTCTGAGAGAGAAAAGAGCTTGCTTTAATTGTAGTGATGACAATAAACACTCTTGCATAACAAAACATCTTTATTGACATAAATGACGTTGCAGATTCATTTAACCTCTGTACTGATATTTATGGGTGAGGTACATATCTCACCTGCACACTGAATATTGTTTACCTTGGACTTTCAATATTTAAATTGTATTATCTGCATTAAATATTAATAACGTTATAAATGTTATAAACAATCTTTTAGGAGAGGAGGTTTCACAGCAGGCACCCTGGCACCGCACATTGTGGATATAATCAGGTTTGTTAGATAAGCGAGACGTGACCTCAATTGGCTTTGTCATAAAATGTGCAGACCTGAGGGTCCTCACTCCCAGGAGCTATACAGTATGCAGGGTTCATCTGACATCCAGTGCAGATTTAGTCTTAATGTTAAATGTTACAATTTTCAGGATTGTTGCGAATTTCATACAACAGACATTCAAACATTATGAATTTAAGGGTGTATTCACACCTGTCTTGTTTGGTTCGATGGAATCGAACTCAAGTTGGTGGAGATGTTTTGGGAGGGTGAGAATACAGCAATCACACTCGGGTGAGGACCAAACAACTGTACTGAGACCCAGCTGAAGAGGTGGTCTCAGTCTGGTTCCAAGTGAACTCTGGTACGGTTGAATGGATGACCTTAGCATACGTGTGCTTTTGTTTACAGTTTCTGGTTCACTTGCAAAAAGGGCAGTGCGAAAGCAAACCAGACCAAAAAAAAAAAAATACAAAAATCAACATTGTATTTGGTCTGGACCAAAGCAAGTAAACTAGTGGGCTTTCCTGGTGTGAATACACCCTGTGAGTGGTAAAATAGAACATTGTTAGTTTGTGGATGAAAATTGATTTTATTTTCTTATTTGTAGCCATATCAGAAAATGTTTTAATGATTTTCTTATTTGTTGCTATTTTGAAATATTAGAGGGATTTTTAATGCACAGTCAGGATGACTTTGAAATGACCTCATAACCGTGACATTGCATTAACATTGCATGTCATTCTATATAACAAAGCAGCGTGATCCTACCTAGAAGCCCAAATCAAAATCATTATTCCATATACCACTAAAATGAAATGTGTTATTCTAAAATGTATCTGAATATATTCTTAATCAATGTAACACAAAAGCTACTACACATTTTGTCATGGATGAAATACATAAATCTTTTCTTTGCCCCACACATAAGATGACCCTGTCTCTCCTTCATGAACATTTACTATAAACTACAATTCCTTCATAAATAGCCACAAGATGACAGTGTTCAGACAGATATGTGTTGTGTCAATGTACATTACCACCAAACACCCAGTACAGGCAGTAGAAATGCCAAATTATTTTAGAAAACTTGTCTTTTTAGAAACTTTTACAAAAAGTGTAATTATTTGCCTGTCTGTATCCATCTTACTCTTAGACTATATTGTGGAAAACTTGCGACCCTTATCAACAGTGACACCTAAACAGATTCCAAGGATAATGAATCAAATAATACTTTTATTGCAAAAAAACCTTATAACCATGCTTATCGAATTGTATGAGTGTCATTAAAAATATCACACACAAAGACAGTTAATAATTTATATGCTGTTGTTCATGTAGTTCATCTAGTTCATGATGACTCAGTTTTTTTATGACAAATTACAAATGCTGAATAATGCTGAGCAATAGACTGAATAGGCCTATGCACGTTAATCTTTTGAGATCAAAATCTCCTTGATGCTTCTAATATTAGAAAAAGTATAATTGTATTCCTGTTTTGTGCATATCTGTCCTAGAGAACGTTGCAAATGTGACACTCATGTACAAAAACAGACTTTATTTGTAAAACAAAATACAAGGACACAAAATGAAAATATACAATTATTAATGCAGTATCTATAACAAAAAGGGCAAGATTGTTGCTTCATGAGCAAACCACTGAAACACTAGCCATTAGACTTTAACAATGGCTTTTCCGATATTTTCTCCCCGCAGCATCCCCATGAATGCAGCAGGCATGTTTTCAAAGCCAACAGTAACATGTTCTTTACACTTCAGCTTTCCCTGTAAACCATCAAAACAAGAGAATCTGCATCATTATCAATATATGATATTTACCGAGATGAAGTACAATTGTACTTAGATCAATCATTGTACAGTAATAACCAAACTAGCATTTTTCAAGGAAACCAAGCATTCTGAAGTACCTCTTGCATCCAGGTCAACATTCGCTTCAGTGACTCTTCATTTTTATGTTCCCACCTGCCTACCAAGAAACCTTCCATTTTCAACTGCTTAAAAATCATCTGAAGGTGTGGATAAGGACCTAAAAAAGACAAATACAAATCATCACTGCTGCAAAAGGACAAAAGTCTACTTCTACCCAATTCTTCATGTCTACTTTTATGTTTCACTAATAATGACTAAACAGTTTTTGCATTGATTCTACAGTGTAAAGGTCATTCAGAACACCCTCTACTGGTTAAAACGAGAATCACATGAGAGGTTAACCAAACCTGTTTGTGGAGTGGTGTCATTATATAGTGATATTCCTCCACATACAGCAATGCGCCCAAATGCCTTCATCTGTGCAATAGCAACACTCGAAAAAGGGCCGCCCACCTGGAAACCAAACCAAATCTTTGAATAATCAAGATTGTCAAGCTGTCTTTTTTTTTTTAAAGGTATTGTTAACTAAGCATTAGTTTCATAAAGTATTAACCAACTAGTACCAGTAAATTCTTACATTCTCAAAGTAGCAGTCATATCCTTCAGGTGAAGCGTTCTTCAGCGCTTCCTCCAGTGAGGAGACAGTCTTGTAGTTGAAAGCCTGGTCAAAGCCCAGCTCTTTTAGGTATGACACCTTTTCATCACTTCCTGCTGAACCCACAACCTTGCAACCTTTTATTTTGGCAATTTGACCCACTACAGAACCAACGGCCCCTGCGGCTGCATTCACCAGTAAGGTTTCTCCTGGTTTGATGGCACAGACCTCCTCCAAACCATAGAGTGCTGTCAACCTGTGGAGCACAGTTAATGTAATTTATTATATACTGATGTATCATTTTATCATATAACATTTATGTGTGGTGCCTTAAAGAGGACCAAGCATATTTATTAAATAAGCTGAAAAGGGAAATTTTTCACCCATTCAGACCACGAACAATAACTATAATAATATTAGCAGCCACACCAATGCACAATAAGGTTCTGCTTTTTGTTAATGTAATGTTTAGTAATGTAATGTAATTTGCCATTTTAAATGCTCAAGTGTCTCAAAACTGGGTGGGTTCTGATTGGCTGTCAATCTTTTTATGGTTCATCAGCTGGAAAAAAAAATTGTCTGGAAGTGATTCCAACATATTATTCATCCGTGTTGTTATCATTAAAGTTGTGGTGTGGACTTCCCAGTTCTCACAGGATTAGAATGATTATTAAAATTTTATACAGTAGTTATCGTTATTATTATCGTCCGTGGTGTGAATGGGCATTTACGGTGTCTTATTTTTTTTCTGCCTGAAAGTTTTCTTAAGTTTAAAGTAATAAATAAAGTTTCAAGTTAAAAGTAAAGTTTATTACATTTGTAGCAGAAGCCATTTGTACTTGCAATTTGAATTTTATTAAGGACTCTTAATGTGTTGTACTACCTACAGATTTTATAAGTGGCTGAATTTACTATGAAGCATGTTTTATTGTCATCATTTATAAGTCGCTTGGGATAAAAGCGCCTGCTAAATGACTAAATGACTAAATGTACTGGTGCGAATTGTATTGTTGCAATTTGCAACTATGTGGAAGTGTTTGTATTAATGTTTCTTTTTGTGATTCATTTTTTGATATGTGCTGTTATGAATATTTGTGAAGTCTGTGATGTGCTGCCTATGCCCTTCTGCAATTTCCCCTTGCGAGATTTATAAAGTAGTAAACAAACAAAATTCTGTGATGTTGGATGCTTCCTGTTTAAGCTATGCCTTCTTTTGTGAACAGTCAGTAAAGAATAACACAATCCATTTGCTATCAGCCAAAAACACTTCTGAGGAGATGTTTAAAAACGATCCAAAATAAATCTCACAAAGCAGAGAACATGTGGGCAACAAATGTTTGTTGCGTAAAGCCATAAGTGATTTACAATACACACCTATTTTTCCCAGAAGTTAAGCCATATCGACTCACAACATCTGTGATGATCTTTGTTGCGCTTAAATGAAATATCAGAAAATGGCTATATCACAGTCGATTAAGCGTTTGACCTACCTTCAAAAACCGTCTGGAAAAGAAACAATTGTGGGTATGAAAGAAGCAGCGAGTTTTACCCTGGCATGCCAATGGCTCCAAGGGCATGGGAGAGGGAGACATCCTGAGGCCAGCCATCCAAGACTCTGGTGATATCGCTCCCATCTGACACAGCATGTGTTCTCCAACCACATCGACCAACCACATGGCAGCCCACAGGAAATGAAGGATTATTACTTTTAATCACTCTATAGTCAAAATATAAGAAGATAGTTCATTTGTAAATCAAAGTATCTCATTAAGTAGGTAAACAAAAGCAGAAAAGTGGTTTATAAAACATCAAATCCAAAATATTTGGAGGAGGAGAAGAAGAGGCATTGTCTAAACACAAACATATGTTATTTAACTGGTCTTGTAAAGTATTTGCAATCTTAAAATATAAACATTCACTACTTTGAACATTCTGCCAGTTCCTGATCTGTTTATTACACAGTAACAGTCATTGACTGCTAATGTGTCACAGATGCTTTTCTTTTGTAATGACCAAATTGTTGGAAACTTCGCATTTTACTCTTATCAGAAAGTCATGTTTCTCTCAAAATGTTGAGGAAAGAACCTGAACAGATTAAAATTAGTCAGTTGCAGCTGTTATGGGACAGAATGATTGTTATTTCTCTTACTTGGCAACTTGAGTTCCGATCATCACATCTCCTGCTTGCATTCGAACACGGCTGAATGGTCTAGAAGAAATTAAATAGACAAAAAACTAGGAATAGTATATTTAGGGAAAAGTAGTAATGCATCAAATTATTCACAACAAACCAAACAAGGAATAATTTTTAAACATACAGGATGAGTATGACTTAATTTAATGTCAAAAGGACCTTAAATGCAGATGTTGGTGCACTTGTTAATTAACGTTATAGCTTTCGCACTCACCGCATGTAAGGGTCCACACTAAGGAACACTGCCTCTAGAAGAACCTCTGAAGAACAAGAAGAAATGCCACTTGGTATGCAACAGAGCAAATATGGGAAAAATATGAAATCTGAGAATCACAAACCTCCATCTTTGGGCTCAGAGAGCTGCTCTAGTTTCAGCTCAAAGTCGGTGTCTTTAGGAAAGCCCTCAAAGTGCTGCTTCAGAACCCAGGTTTTGGCTTGAACCATGACTCTTTTTGTTGAAAGCAACTGTAAAATAAACAAAAATAATATTGCGTACATGAGTAAACACACGAAAAGTATGAAGTTGTGTAGCCTTCAAAACCACAGACTGTTCCACGAAACACAATTGATTTGCTCACAAATCACATTAGCAATACAAAGTAGCGGTCCAACAGTATGTAATATCCATAATACTTTAACACGAATATACATACCCGTTATTCTAATACCCACAAAGCTCTCTGTTTCTCTATTATACTTTCAGTTGCGCACGCAGCAGAGAACTGTTTTAGGCCCGCCTACCATCTTAATCAGGTGACATTTTGTATCTATCTGATTGGCCGATCAGATTTGTCAATCATCTTCAGTGACGACGCTTCTTAATGTTTTTTTTCAGTAAGTCTGCTTCTATATATTTTTATACAATTTTAAAATGTATTATAACATTATTCCATCTTATAAGTAAAAAATAAATAAATTTT